>VWZL01000362.1:184314-323561 GCA_013396915.1 Stercorarius parasiticus
TTTTTAACTTTTTTTTTTTTTTTTTATTTGAGGGATGCAGGCTATCATTTTTAGCTTCCAGAAGATGCCTGGAGCGGTAGCTCCCCCTATTCCAGAAGTCATCAGTGGTTTCAAGGTTTACCTAGGACGTGACAGACCTGGTTTCAGATTCTCTCCGTGCCTGAGGGGATGCAGGCATTCCCAGCCACCTAATCTTTGGTCTGGGGGGTGTGTGTGTGGTGGTGTGTTTCCTGCCCACTGAAGCTATGCTGCAGCACAGGGGAGACTGGAGAGGGGAAATGCGAGTATGAGGGTTGAAACCTGTGTCATGGGAAGCTGGTTTGAGTCCGTTTGGAGGATGGGTTTTGTCCCAGGTGTGTGGCCTGGCCATAGCGCAGGCAGAGCTGTGGGTGTTTGAGAAACTCCACCGTAGAAAACTTAGGTTTCTCCAGAGGTCGGACACCTCTAGGAATGGTCATCAGCTGAGCCAAGTTTTGAGGATGCCAGTTTTGGGCCTAAGTGCTTAAATCACACCCAAGCCCTGTGCTGGGCACCTCAGCCCCTTTTTGTGAGGCCGTCGCTGTGGAGGGTGTTTGCAGTGTGCTGACAACACCTGCCAGAAGGGGCCCAGAGCCTCCATGGGAGGTGAGATCTGGCCAGCTTCCATCTTCCTAGCAGCGTCAGAGAAGTGTGTCAGAGTCGCGTGAGGGAAAGTGGACACCCTCGATCTCTGCCTCATCTCACTGACAAGGCTGTCAAAGGCCTTGCCCAGTGTGTGGGTGAAACTCAGAAGCAACGGAGAGCTTGCTGGCCACAGCTCGGTTCACATAAGGCTGATGGCCATGCTGCAGCCTGGAGGAAGCTGCCAGAAGGTGGGGCAGAGCTCATACCTGCCCTGCTCACCTGGGGGACTGCCAGCTGGCAATCTGGAAGCATTATTGAGGCTTTGGAGGCTGCTAGGTGATCCCACCTCAGCAGGTGGGAGGCAAGCTTCCCCACAACACTACCCCATCATTTACTGGTGAGACTTTTGTTATTAATACTTCTGTATGAAGACCTTGCTCTTGCGATCTGTGGCCAGGCACCAGGTTCTTGCATTGGTCTCTGTTATAGCAAATAAATCAGTCTGTGCTACAGTTTGATCAGAGTGCCACCTCTCCTCACTAAGCAACATATCTCATTGGGAACATGAGACCAGTGTTGCCAGAGCTCTGCTAGCCACTGGTTGGTCTGCAGGTGGAGTTTTAAAGTATAATGAGAACATAGAATCATAGAATGGTTTAGGTTGGAAGGGACCTTAAAGATCATCTAGTTCCAACCCCCCTGCCATCGTCAGGGACACCTCCCATGGGCATCTATCTGCACAATCTGTCTGCAGCTGCAACCTGTAATAGTTGGAGCAAAGTTGGAGCAGGCGCAATATGAAAATGGAAAAGAACCACCTGTCATCAAGTTTCTTCAAGTCTCTGCTTCTGAGCTTATTCTCTGGTCTTGCCTGTTGTCAAGGTAGCGAGAGTATGCTGACCAGCAGGACATGACCAAGTTTTTTGGGACGGTGAGGAAGAGAAGATTGGAGAGGAGGAGGCATATATTTGAGAAACATAGGCATGGATAAGGTTTTGAACCCATCTTTGGGAAGTTATGACAAAAGTTAGAGATGAATCTTTCTTTATATGATTTTTCAAAACACTGTATTTGTACCTGTGAAAGCTGTAATCCCAGATTTTCCATTCAAAGGCTGTGAGTAACCATTGTGTTTCTTCCTAGAGTACTAGTAGACATGGTTTCCTCTTCCTGAGCTCATCAGAAACTCCGTCGTGTTTTATCAGGGATACCACTACTTTATTGAAAGGTTCACAAACTGTCGTATTTGCTATGCCACTGTTCAGTGCAATGTGTGAACAACTGAGCAGTTCCTGTGCAAGAACTTGACCTTGCACAGAGATCTAAGGCACTCTTACCTATTCATATTAAGTTTGGTAACTCTTTCTTTATTCAGTTCTACAGAATGAGACAAACGCCAGCAGCTTTAGACAAGCAGACTTGTCTAAAAGCACATTTTAAGTATAATTTGGATAATAATTGCAATTTGTAATGCAACTGACTTCATGAATATTAGGCACATCTCTTGGCAATGTAAAGCTGTATCAGAGAGTGCAAAAGAATCTCACCAGGGTTTTTAGTGGAAACTGGTGCTTGGATCATTTAAAATGACCATTTAAAATCTAATGGAAAGTAGTGGTGTGGGGTCGTGTGGTCAATACAGAGATTCAGCATGTGGAAAGAAATGCTTTATTGTCACCATTTTTCATTTAAAACTAAAGAAATAAAAATAAGGACTGGGATGGGCAGAATAGAAGAGAAACCTCATGGTTTTTTTCAACAATAATGAGGCTTTAAGGATTATGAGTTCATTCTGGTCATATTTTTTATCAGCACGTAATAGATATGCTGCAAAATAGTTCAGTGCCATCTAAACCAGAGTTTTAAATGCAAGTGAGGAAATCGTAGCACTTTTCCTTCCTCTTTTCATTCTACCTTGATTAGGTACACTGCTCTGTCCTGATACACAACATACACAGCGTGCGCTCATGGAGGTGCAACAGCTTTTTTGCTTTTGTACCACACCCACAATGCAGAGAGGTTGGGGCATGGTTTGAAGATCTGATCCAGGATGTTTAAAAATACCATATGTTTAATGACTAAGCTAACCCTCCCCAAAGACATTTTGAAAGAATTTATCCTACCCTTAATCACCAAAATGTTCTTTCTGCTTGCCCCTAGCAAGATTCAAGGTCGTAAAGAAAAAGTTAGGGATTTTCCCACAGGAAGGCTGTCTGTCTGAGGTTTTGGAGATTCTGCCTGGTACAGCATTATACAGCAGAATATCAGAGCATGAGGCATTGTATACTTTTTTAAGGATGGAGTGATACCCACCAAGCTGCAAGGCTGTTGTGGGCTTGGCTGTGTTTTTCCTGCTCTTTAATATTAAATAAATTTGTGTCCGTTTCTTTTTTTAGCTAGCTTGTGTGCTCTCACTTGAACACGTTTGCTTTTTAAAAAATATTTACAGTGTTTCTACCATTTGTCAGTGTTATGACACTATTAATTCTTTGTCATGCGTTAGACTGCAAGTTTACTCAAATGTGCAGACTAACATGAAGTATTTTAAATAAAGCTACACAATCAAATATATTCTAGTTTCTCCATGTCTGGGGATCTACCAGAGACAGATGGTGACTTACTACTTTCACTTTCATGCTGCTCATTTACACTGGTTTGAATACATAAATCAGAATTTGACTCTGAAGTACCCCTTAGCTGTCTGATGCAGTCATATTTGTAAGAGTGTATAATATAAAACAAGCGTCCATGGAGACTTTTATTTCATTAAGCAAACCAGAATGCTATTTCCCTCAAAAGCAGCATTTCTCTGCCTGTCTGGAGCAGGCAGCAATCATGTGTCAGCTCCATACAGCAGCATCAGCCCAATAAATCCTGTATCTGGTGTATCCCAATGCAGCTAGGGAAACAGTAAGAAAGTCATTGAAAGAGAGCAGCCACACACTGGCATGACTAATTACCATTACACTTTGCACATCCTCAGCAAACTGCTGCCTTCTGTGCAGGCAGTGAGGTCTCACATAAGCTACTGATCTCAGGAACAGTGATAGAGCACCAGCTCCCTCCTGAATGTTCCTGTTCCGCTTCTGATGATCAGTTACAAACATGATCTTGCACAGTGCCTCACTGGAAATGGGACCCACTGAATGTTTCTCAGGAAGAGGTGACAGAGCAAAGCATGTGTGCTGCACTTCAGTCCCTTTCAAAACTGAAAATAGCATTTATGTTGTTTCTTGTTGGAAGTAACCTGTGAAAGCAGAGGACATTTGCATTATTAGCAGACACACAGGTTCTGTTCTGTGTCTCCATTTCTGTATGCTGAAGTTTTAGTAACAAACCCACTTTGCTGTAGTAGTCTTCTTACTATAAAAGAAAATACTACTGTACTACAGTGCTGTGTGTAAATTAAACAGTAAAGTATGAAAGTCTGTTGTAAACCCCCAGAATATTTTTAGATGGAAACTACATTTACCTCAATAAAGGCAATAGTTCCTAAAATATTCTTATAGAAGACAATGAGACCTCTTCTACCATAAAATGATGGACTCATAGTATGATATAGGATAAGTCAAAGATAAAGAATAAAAAGCATATTTATCACTTGAGCTGCTGCGGTTTATATGGCAGCAGGTATAAAAGCAAACAACGTGTACCATTTTTTCAGGCAACATACAATTAGTAACTATGCTGTGCTCACTGTCACATGATTTTAAGGGTGCTGAGAGGTAAATAGATTCCAAAAGGAACAAAATCAGTTTATGCAGACAAATTTTGGCCTCTAGAAGGACCTGTCAGGGATGGGTCACTGTATATGTATCTTACTTTCTTATGCTTTTGCTAGAGACAGGATAGAAGGACCGTGTCTGATGTAGTGCTGTAGTTCTTAATGTGGTCAGGACTCAGTCTTATCTCAATGAACGACATGGAATTTCAATCTACTGACTTCACTGTCAGGGTGATTGAGTCCTTGCTATTGGCAGGCTTCAGCCTCTTTATGAAAATAAAGTTTTGACTCATTTGTACAGAAGTGATGGTACTTGACATCACTCCCTTGTCTTTCAGTGGATGTGATAGCTCTTGACATTTTCTCAAAGTTCTCCTCCTTGAAAGACTGGGATCTACTTTTTTACAGCCCATATAATTCCAGTTTATTTGTTCCCAATAAACTATACAACTGTTAACAGAGATTAAGCATTCTGTTTGAAATTTGATTTAATATTTCAGTGTGGTAAAATATGCCTAAATCCTTTCAAATGAGTGATAGTATTGTAACATTATAAACAACCATCTTAATCATAATTTGAGTGTATATATGTATATATATATCTTTATGTGTGTATATATATCTCTATATGAAATATTATTCTCATTTAATTATCCCTAAAATTTTAGTTTGAACTCTCCAAGTCAAAAAGAATTTTGGGGTCAAAATTTGCTATAACCTCCCCTTTTACAAACTCAACAACTTTTGCTACTTTTATTTCTAGCAGTCCATAAAAACAGCAGGTAACATTATTTTGTTGACTTTGCCCTTTGATTTTTATTTTCAGTCAAATGGTACTGGATTTTCTAAAAGCACTTCTTGTATGGTCAGTTACTTTTCATTCATGTCACATCATATATTAACAGTTCCATGCAACTCTTTCAAACTACAAAGCTTTGTCTACCTTGTATGTATTTTTCAAGTCCTACATTGTATATAATTTATTAATGACTCTGCTCTTTGTATGCACAGAATGTACTCTCAGTGAAGGTCATTCCTAAGGAAACCATATTTCAAAAACAGTGATAAGGGCAACGCCTCCTTCTTATCATTCAGGATTTTGTCCAAATGTATGAACTTAAGTATGAACTGAATTGGTATAAGCTAATAGGATTCTGCAAATAGAAGAATTTGGATGGATTTTGTCACCAAAACAAATTAAGTGGATTCCTCCAAGTCAAGAAAATGACTGGATCAAAAGTAATTCAGAGAAGAATGAAACCGAGGATGTCGGATCTGATCTCTTCACCATTATGGTAAGTATAATGCTACCTCTAGCCTGGAATTTTTCTGCACTAACTACAATATGCTCTCATACACTGGAGCAATAAAACACTAGGACAAGAGACAATTTCAAATGAAAACTGCATTTTCCCTCCTATTCCCACTGGAGAAAAAAGAAAATATATTGAATTACGGTATTTATAACTCAACTAGTAAAATCTTTACGAGAGACCACTATCATTATAAACCACCCTTTACAGGCTCTTTACAGATATACTAAGAATAATTCTGTGGCATTTGAGTTCTTGTTTGTTACTGAACTCAGCCTTTTGAATAGATCCCTTTTTAATAGCTGTCACAGTTACCAGGATAATGGCATTTTCTCCTCATCCTGGTTTGTTCCTGCTGGAGGTGGATGTGGTCTCAGCCTACATGAGGAAGCTGTGCAAGGTGCAATATTGACGCACACAAACTTTCTGATACTGTGATAATGAGAGAAGGCAATCTAGGAGCAGGGACAGAATTCCTTAGGTCTCTCCTTTCTATATCAGCTCTTGATCAAAATTTCTCTATGTAACCTGGTTCAGTACTTGCATTATTCTCTCCATGTCTTTGTAACCGCTGGTCAGCCTTCTGAAAGAAGCATTTCTTTTATAGTGGGACCAAAGCACTAGAGAAAAGGGATTATGGTATACTCAACACCCTTTAAGTACAACATTTTACCTAATAAAATGTCTCGATAGCAGACAGTTTCCTCAAATGACCCCATGCCATGATACCTCTTGGTATGATTCTGTCAAACTATTCCTTATTGTCTTGAAAAAGAGATTCTCCTTTTTTGCTCTTCTGGGCTTCAACACCTCTGTAATTGATTTGTAGGTATCTGGAGAAAATGTAAAATCTCTAACAGTTTAGATACTCTCTTTTAACTATCATTAGATTTGTGTCACATAATAGCACTGCTTTCTTTACTGTTCTTCTGTAAATCCTCAGTTTAAAAAGAACTTCTAAGCTGATATCACAGAACAAACACCCCACTGACCTTATCGACACATATTCTTGATAAATTATTACAGGCTTGCTACATTTGAATCCAATTACAATACAAAAATAAAACTGTAGGCCAATATCTGCCCCTTATTTTTGAGTTCCAGTGACTAACAGAAGCCATCCAAGTACGTATTGAAGAACAGAACTACTTCAAAGTATGAGTCTGTCTCAAAGATACAACATGAACAGATGGCAGAAATGCTATTTCTGCAAGTCCTTTTCTTTCTTCTTCATTGCTCAGTATTATACTTTTCAAGTCCTCTCATTGTTGGACTCCGTGATGAACCTGGAGTTCATGCTTTTTCTTGTTCTCTGCTGAGAAGAGTATTGCACCATCCTAATGAAAAGATGTCTTAGATAGTTTTCCTGAGTAAAGCTTTGGATGAAATCGCACATTTCTTAGAAAATTTGTGGAGAATGACAGGACATGGCATGAATAAAATTGGTTTCAAAGAAAAGTACACAGAAAACATCTATGTTTTTTTTGTTTTTAAATCTATGAAGGCATTGGTGGTTCTTACACAGTGTGAATGCCACTGAGGTTTGTTTATTCATTATTTCCCCAAAAGAACCAAGAGCATCTCTGTGTCTACCTATGGTACAATGTCACTAACTCCAGCCACGCACAATCAAGCCCCAAGTGAATAAAACAGTGGGAAGAGTAATTAAAGGTATATCACAGGGATCACACTTTATTAATCAATAATATTTATGACTCTAAGTCAGTGCTGCAAATTTTTATTCACCCACTTGCTCTGTGCACATTGGTTTTTTTTTTTTTTTTTGACAAGGTTATAAAACACCACTAGATGTTTTTATTAGCATTAATCACAATGGTAAAGGGCAGCTAGGTATGGTAAATTTTAGTGACAGCTGTGTGAAGCTGGGTTAAGATGAGTACTATTCAAACATTATTTGCAAAATTATTTTCTCAATGATTTTTCTCTGCCTTTTAATGAATACATTATTTATGCATGCATTGTCCCGTCCCCTAGAGAGATATCGGATAATATTCCCTTTCCGTACTTTTTGTGCTATTTTTCTTATCAGATTGATTATTCAGTATTAATTTTCTGCTGTTACTTAGTGTGTTCTGCCTTTTTTGTATGAAAACCAGAATCTGAATTTATTGTATGCTACAGGAAAAGGATGTGATGCTTTCTCGGTATGCTACTGGAGAAGCAGTTTCAGATGGCTTCAGCGAATGCCAGTGAGCCTCAGGAGTGTCTGGTACCAACTGTGACACAGCCTGGCAAGGAGGCAGCTTAGTCCTTCTGGTTTTCCTTAAGCAGCTGCATGGTTCCTTTTGTGTTCTGCAACACACAGTGAAGAGGCTGCCTTTTTTTTTTTTGGATAAATAATTTATCCTACACTTAATGATGCAAGTTAGCCTGCACTGGACAGCTTCTAGGTTCCAGCCTGGCCCCTCTCAAAAGATACCACCTCACTTCAACATAAATCTATGACTCTTCTCCTGTCATCTCCTAACATCCCAGTTTTAATTGGCCTCCCTTGACTCCTGGACAGTTTTGATAAGATATGCAACTTTTGGATAGCTAATGCATAGTGAAGCTACAGAGGCCTGTGGAAGTCATAGAACCACAGTATTACCTGAGGCAACTGTTTTCTGGCTTATGTTTAAGAATATGGTCCAAGTATGGCTTGAGTATAACTTACCCTAATAACTTTAAGATATGTGTCATTGATGTATCTTTATTCCTGGCTTTGGATTCCATTCTCACCTTCCCCAGCTGTAGCCCTAGGCTGAGGATGTGGAGGCAATCAATTCTGAAAAGGTGGTATGATTAAAGAGCTACAGGAACATGTCTCAGGAAAAAAATACCTGTAACGGGAATAATTTCTGGAGTGTACAATAGTTTAATACAAGTTTACATGGATTACCCACATTTACATTTTTCATATAGAGCAAATCTCTGCTTTATTGCCTGATTAATTCCCCTTCCCCTTCTCCTTGCCCTTCCCCTTCTCTCTTTTATTTCAATTACACAGTGGTCTGCAGCATAGCCATGAGTGATGTCGCAGTGTGCACTCTCGCTGGGGGCTGGGGAGCTCCTGGCAGCACAGCCAAAGCTCCCCACTCTTGGGTAGAGAGGCAGCTGCACTGCCCATCGCGGGATTCATTCTGTCAGCATTGCTCAAATGGTCACTTAACACGGACAATATACCCAGAGTCTCTGCATGTGATGGTGTCTTTTAGATCAGATGAGCTGGTCCTAGACAGAGTGGGCAGAAGCATTCCAGCCAGCTGTTTGCTTTTCTACTGATATTTTTACTTTCCTTTCCACATGACTGTACTTCAGCCACTCATGATACAATTTATTAGCACTCTCACAAATTGCTGGTGTGAATTAATATTGTTGGACTTCCATTCTTGTACAGAAATTGATGAAATTTACTGCAAAGTCTGTCTGGTGTATTCGAAACAAGTGATTCATATTGTAAGTCATCTTAAAATCTCCTTTACGTATATAAAACTTTTTTTAAAAAATGTTCATTACAATTTTATTATACTTGATAACTTATATGAAAACAAAAATGCATAGATAAATAAAAAAAAATCCTCTAAGACAAAGTGAGACATTGACTTTTAAAGCTGCCAAGAATTAAAATAGAAGGATATAAAGTATCTCTGAACACAGCCTGAGCCTGCAGGTGCTGTAGTGATGGAGGTGAGACAAACACTTCAACAAGCAGAGAAATTGTAAGCTCTTTGAGAAGAGAATCTCACCTTCCAGAATCTCACCTTCGCTTTTCAGTGTCTCTTACTGTATGTTTGCTGTATTCTGTAGCAGTTACAAGAGGGTGAAAGCGAATCCAGTATAGAGGAAAGATTTACTTCTGAATGTGGTGCAGTAGATCACGGTCCCATTTAAAGCTCTGTTGCTTGCCATCAACAATAAAGTGGCTGTTTAAAAATGAGATGCTCATGGTTAGTGTACGCTTGGATTTTTCACGTCTGCTCCATGTCACAAAGGCACTCTACCCATGGTTACACCTGAGTATCCCCACTGAAATCACTGTGACTGTCACACGTGGGTAATTGAGAGTAGAATTTGGCCCCCTGTGTTGAAGTTGCTCCTTTGAAAGCTGTTCCACCTCCTTTGGCTTAATCCTGCCCCATTAGGGGAATGTAATCCCACTCTTGTGTAAGTGTAATGTGACTCGAGTTGCAGCCTGATAACTGGAGGGGGAACCCAGAGGCAGTGTAGCTTAAATTCAAAGCCTCATTATACGTCTCTCCTGTGGAAATTACATGAACAGTTGAGTCAGATAAAGAGCACGTTCTCATTTTTCTTTCACATATCCCTTTCATGCTCTTGCAAATCCAGCAGAGGGACCGAGCATCAATACACCATGCATGTTTTCTTTCTCATGTGCTTTAAATACTTTTTTGATTTTAGAAAGTAAGTGTAATTTTAGGAGAAAGATAAGATCTTTGAAAGTGGAGCAAGAATACCAAAGCAAAAGAAAAACTGAATCATTCAAAAGTCATTAAAAGATTGGAAGGGACCTCTGGAAATCATCTGGTCCAACCTTCTGTTGAAAGCAGAGCTTTAGATTAGGTTCTCCAGGGCCTTGTTAAGCCACGTCTTCAATACTTCTCGCAAGGGAGTTTCCACGACTTCTTTGGGCAGCCTACTCCATTGCTTAATTGTTCTCTCAGTGAGGAATATTTTTCTTAATCCAGAGACAATTTCTCATGAAGCATCTTGTTCCCGTTTTCTTGTCACCATGCTCCTTGGTAAAGAAAGTATCTCTGTCTTCTCTATAAATATACTTAAGGTATTAGTGGACTGTGAATAGGTTCCCCCTGAACCTTCTGTCCTGTGGGTTGAACAAATTAAATTCCATCAACATTTCTTCGTATGTCAAGTTCTCCAGTTCTGTAACCACCTTGCTGGCCGTCCACTGGACCCTCACCATTATTTCAGTGTCTGTCTTGAACTTAGGGATGAAAGCTGAACACTTTTCCAGGTGTGGCCTAACAAGTACTGAATGCAGTGGAATAATCTTGTCCCTTGGTCTGGTGATTCTTTTGCTGATGCACCAGAGGATGCTGCTGGCCTTTGCTGCTGCCAAGCCCAGAGTGGCTCCAGGGCAGCTTGCTGTCTCGCAGCTATTATATGTACTAAATTTCTAGTCCTCTTTTCTATGCTTTTGCAAAAATACGAATCATATAAGCTGTGTTGACCATACCAACCATGATATCAGATTTCAATTCCGTTGAGATTTACACCTAATTAGAAGTTCGAATCCAGTGGAAAAAAATAATTCCTTTTGTTCAATCCTGCTTAAACTAACATTATTGGAAAAGATAGATAAAAAGAATGTTTAAATAACTTGTAAGGGATTTAATTTTCCTGTGATTTAGAGGCCTTAGTAAATTCAGTACTGAGGGACAACCAGAATTACAACAGGATGAGTGAATGTAAGTTCAAACTGGCTACTTTTGTCTACAGTAACATTATGAAAATTGCATCATGACATGTGGGTTTTCTTTTACACCTGCTTTTTGCAACTGAACATTCAGTCTCTGCATTTATTTTTGTACACAGATTGTCTGCAAGCAAATAATTTGGTAGAATATTTTAGGCAAAATGCAGCTGGGCTGAGGTCTGGAAAATCTCTTTAAAGTGTCAATGACCCAATAATTAGGGTTGAATACACCAATGAATAACTATCAGCATAAAAGGATGAATATGCATAAGCTTGCAAAAAATTTTAAATATTCCCTTGTGATGACAGTGCATGATAGAGAACAGGAGCCGCATGGTTCAGAGGTAGGAACTCAGATCTCACCCCACCTTCCTTCCACTTGCTTTTCTCAGTTGACCCACTTATAAAGAACAATTTTGTTGGTGATTCAGAGGTGGTAGGGCACGATGTCAGTTATTTCATTTGTTTCTCTTCTATTTGCTACAGAAATTGCCCTTACCTGCATGCGGCCCACCAAGCTGTTTAGGCTCAGGGGAGAACTTTTGACTCCTTTTTTCTTCTTTTTTCTTTTACTAAATCCTGTTGAATCCATTTCTAAATGAGGTGAGAGTGGAGAATCAGAGAACCTTGGTTGGTTATACTTTTCTCATGATTTTTGCTTCCCGAGTCTAAGGTGAATTAAAGAAAACCAAAGATATCTGTGAGAAAAGTTAACCGACCAACCACCCCTTTTAGAAAAGTATGCCATGATTATTTGCTGTTTTCATTTTTGCACTGTAGAAGGTGTTTTTTAAGATTTTTATTTTATTAGATTGTGATGATTATCTTTTCACCCTCTCTTTTTTTTTTAAAGGTTTACTTTATTATACAAATCACCATACAGAACCTGTGTAAAAATGAGGTTATGACAGGTTACCTTAGTACAGAATCAAGCTGTGAAAGAGAAGGAACTTCTGTATTTGAATAAATTTGGAGGTATTTCTTCCTTTGCTTTCTTTGGTTCCTCGGGATTTTTTTCTTGGAAAAGGACTCCCAGTCTATTTTATCTGACTAATTTTTTTAAGGAAGAATTTATCTCTCTGGGAGATTTGTTCAGGGTGTTACATTTAACCCTTGCACAAGGCTAAAGCCAGCTAAGTCTTGTGACGTTCCTTTGTTTGAAATGGAATTTCACTCAAGACTTCAGTGGCTGTTTATGAAGGACAGTACCTCAGTGGTTGGCATAGACAGTCTGCCAAATGACCTGAACCCTGGGCTGGAGAATCCACTTTTTGTATTAGATTCAACCTGACCCTGTTATACCACTGGAGCTCTTTTCAGTCTCTCTGCAGAATGTGCTAACTTTATCGTGAAGACTGGCTTATTTACTATTACTTGATTATCAAAGGACTATCAGCCCAGTTTTAATATTTCGTCAGTTTAAAATGCTGTCAGTTAGGACAATAAAATGCAGCACTTAAGTGCATGTAAGTCTTAGGAACTTCAGGGGTGGAGTTTCACTAATCTTACAGTGATATCGTGCCTTGCAAGACCCAAGTTTTTTTTGTTAAACCTCCAGCTGCTTTATACAATTTCCCTAGAGTATTTGTCATTCAGTCAGTCAATCAGCTGAGCAAATAGACATAAAAGCTTTCAGTTTCTAGTACTTATGGCAGTAGAAAAAAACAAAACAAAACAGCATGTGATATGGACATTGCCTAATGATTTAGAAACTGGAAGGTGGACACAAAGTAACCAACTGTGTTTAGTAAAAAAAAGCTGGTGATTTTTAGTGGTAAGTCAAGATTTGTGACACTTAGACTCATGCTTTCTGAAGGTTTGGAGTTGGATTAGGTTAAACATTAATTGTATCCTGGATTAAACTTCAGATAAATGTACTCCAGAATCTGATATTTTGCGTATCTGAGTTCTTGAGTAGTGTCAATGTACACCGAACACGCTACTTGTTGTGCTGTGAACGGGTTGTATCAGTGTTTTCTCCTGGATACCTACCTACGTGCATGTTGTTCCCTTCCTCTTTGTCTTCGTTCTTCACAAAACTCGTATTAGCAAATACTATGCATAGTCAAAAAAAGAAAATCTGCAAAAAAACCCCCCTAATTTTTAAAAATTTTTTTTTAAAAGTAACAGAACTGACAGCACTCCTTGCATGTTTCTTTGTGCAAGTAATGGCATCACTAAAGACTTCAGTTTTGGGAATCATGTATTCCAGGGAAAATCCCAGGACTAGAAAGCACTGAGGAAAGGGTAGCTGTATGTAACTTTAAAGTCCAATGAGGTTGTGAAGCATCACAGGAGAGATGAAAAAAAACCTGGCTCTCAAAAAAGACTTTGAAAAGGTAAACAGCCTTCTATCTTCTGATTGCTCCACTGTGTCGGCAGGCAGGAGACAGTCCTTAGAGCATTCATTGTCTCCTACTGTTCACATGTATGTTCTGAACAGTAGGAAACTCACTCATTTCCAATGCACACTTTATGGTAAAAAGAGGATTTTGCTCCGTTTTTGTATTCTTACTCCCATAATTTCCTTTCTTATGATTTGAAAAATGTCTAAGCAGATGTTGGCAAAGGGATGTTAGTTTTTGTAGTGCAGACAAAAAGGGAGCACTTTAGATGGAAATCACTGTAGCTCTTCAGCTCACTTCCTTCCTATTATGAAACACAGAATCAGAAAAAAAATCTTCAGTGATGATGGAACACAAAATAACCAAAGGAGATGAAGAGGTGTGTGCACGGTATCAGCATGCCTGATACTTCTTCTCACCAAATTAACAGCTATATTATGTATGAATTATCAGCACAGCAAGTGAAATTATCTGCCTGTTATTGTCTCACGATGCCTGAATTTTCAAACAGGGTTTTAAAACAGGTTAGGCTCATTTAGAAGAAATTGTCAGATTCTACACTGAATGCATTGTTATTCCTCAGTTATGGCAGATATCCAGGGCTCTACAGCTGCCCTGCTGCTTAGGGCAATACCTACACGGGGAGATAACTACCCACTTTTTATTTTGTTTGGGCTCTGCCCTCTCATATGGACATATTGCCCCTAGCCTGTGACTAGACGTATGTCTGTTTTTGGATAATAGTGAGGGATATCTGTATTTGGTTATTTGATGGACATAACTTCAGTCGTTTGACAAAAAAAGAATATGTAAACTATGGGGAACAAAACCAACAGAGGGTGGACATCCAGGACATGCTTTGAAAGAAAGCACCGAGTGGAAAACCACAGTCTGGATAAACTGGTTGAATTCAGTCCACAAGTCAGAAGTTCACCACTCTGATATTGTAATTTAATATGTAGTTTTCTTTTTAATATCAGTAAATTGAATTACAATTTATCTCTTTTTTAAAAAAACAAACAACAAAAAACAAAAGCTTCTTTTGGGGCCTTTATTTTTTTTTCTTTCTTTCTTATCCTCTCCTTCTTTTCCTTCCATGATTTTGTGAGTCTCTTTTTTATAAAAAAAAGCCCTCAGTGTAAAAATTTTTAATTCTTCAGTCCAGAATTTACTCTCAGGCCGGTCTTAGGCACAAAATGAACAGTCATTCAACAATCATGGTGACACTGAAGTGTAATGGTTGTGCGTGAAGGCTAGTAAAAGCATCCTGAAGGTTCACTGCTGGATATGGACATGGATTGAGAACAAAACTAGAAGACTGAGGGGAGATAGAAATGTTAAATGAATGCTGGTTGATAATAATTATTCTAGTTATTAGAAGATGTTGGTATGCTGTTTTCTCTCTTGGAGATAACTGTAGGTGTAGAGTCAGGGGAATGATCCTCCCCCATATCCATCAACCTTGTGGCAGGATAGAGACATCTTTTGGTTCATATTTTATTACACACTATGCCACCTTGCTTGTATGTAATAGACATATAATAAGTTATAACTATCAAACTAGTTCTCATCAAACTGGTCTGGATTGGTCTATTTTAATGGAAAATAAAAGGAAATCTACAGAAAGCTATTGATATGGAAAAACTCAGGAGCCCTCCCTAAATAAAGATACTTGTAATCACAGGAAGGAACACATACAAGTAAGACTAAAAGGGCCCAGTGATCAGATCCTCTTGATTATAGAAAAAAGTAAAGAAAAAATCAAAAGAAATCAGACCCATATATATCCCTAAGAGTTGCTTGCGTAAGAAGGACCTGCAGTGGCATAGGACTGTAATGGCCTCAAACTCACATGCTCCCTTTGTCGTGGTTTGGGCTGGGCTGGGCACTAAAACAAATGACAAATGCTCTCTTTCACTTCTCTCCCCTTATTCTGTTATAGGTGGTCATACAGAAAGTATCAAACTTTCCTGTGTCCCCAGACACTTCTACCTGTAAAGCTGCGTTTTCCATCTAGGCAGTCCTCTAAAGATAAGACAAACTCAGATATTGAAGAAGGACTCATAAGTAAAATTTTGGAGTCAAAATCTAGTCCTACAATACCATACTATAGCACTACATATGCAAGCCCAAACTAGCTCTCAAATGAAGTGTAAATGTAGATTTTCAGGCATAAAATCTCTGTGTTGTCTGTTAAGCTTTCTTTTAGGGAGCGCCAGATGCTTGAGCTCCATATAGCAATGAAGAGGCTTACCAGGTACCCAGCACAAGGGAGTCATTGGCAATGATTCATTGGTAAATTAAGAAACATCCAGGAAACAGCAGAAAGTAGTTGTAAAATATGAATATATAGATTACAAACAAATGGACAGCCTGTCCTGAGCACAAATAGGCTCTTTTCTTAAAACTAAATTCTCCTCTCACATGAAATGTCTGTGTTTGCAGCCTTTCATTTTTACGCAGTCGGCGTCTGCAGCTGAGAGGCCATTGTTAGATGCTGTGTACACACCATGCCTATTACACCTTGTCTCGATGTCTGCCTGCACTGGTCAGAATTAGCTGGGGAACAGAGTGATGAAGAGGAAGAGGCAGACCTTGTTTCATCACTTTGAATAGCCTACAGAGGCCACGCAAGAAATATAAGTAATGAGAACTGGCTAGTGCACAGGAGACAGCTTCAAGGCTTAAAAACAGTACTAAACAAAAAAGGGAAGAAAGACTAAATATTGTATGAAAAACAAGGTTCTTAGCATCATCATTGTATTTTTATGCTCTAAATAAGATTATTCCAGGGCAAGGCTGAATGGGGGTAAGGGTTTTGGCAGGCATGTTTCCTTCCTGGAGCCTGAAGGATTCCACGTTCAGCACTCAACAAATTGATGAGTACCTTCTGATGAAACCTTGTTTCATCGAATCAAGGTTTCAAACTTAAAAAAATAATAATGAAGAGCTTGAGTGGTTGCATTTCTGTTCAATACAGTATGTGAACGCCTGTCTGTGTTTGTGGTTAGAGTTGAGGTGAGCCCTGTGGTCTGGCAGCTTCCCACAAATCACCTCTCCCTTTCCAGGCATTGCTTGGGATCCAGGCATCACTGTCTGAAAACACTAGAGTCTCACTATCTTCTGCAGGACAATACTATGAAAAACAATGTTTCCCATAGTTCTGAGCCAATTCTGCCCAAGCCCTGTGGGAAGCTGCTTGGTGGGGAAGCCATTGCTGACATTCTCATGGTGATCTTGAGAAGGGTGGCTCAGTCATGTTTTGGTGTCCCCTTCCTAGGTGGGTCTCAGCTTTACTATCCTCACCCTGGTACTGTGTAAAGCAGAGTTGTTACAAGTCTAAATTTGCAAAAAAGGGAGACATTAATATTTTGTCTGTTAAGAAAATGGATGAAGATATGCAGTCCTTCATAGCAAGGGTCTCCTATTTAGTTTCACAGAAGATAATTATGTTTTTACAACCTATTTACTGTACACAGAGAACTAAAAAAATCCCAAAGAGCTTTAGAACACCCAAAAGGAAACAATTAGTTTGATGGGTGAATCTGGTCATTTGGATTTTGTCTTGTCTTGTTAAGCTTTAAAGAAGCATGACCCTATACTTTACTAAAGATATGTTAGAATGCGACCAGAGCCCTTGATTTTTCAAAACTGTTGGTTTGCAGTAGCTTCTTGTGCTGCACTGCCATGGCTGATAACACCAATGATTCATTTGTACAGATTTTTCAAAAGAAAAGGCCTGTGTGCAAGAAAATAGACCTCTATGGATTTTTTTTTTTGTCCAGTGGAGTATGGGATTGCATTAAGAATCTCTACCTTACACATACAATAAAAATGGGAATGTTTATATTTTATTTGGAATAAACATATTTTTAAATTGTTTTACTTTAAAAAAAAAAGAAATGGAACATTTTTTAAATTAAAAAATGCTATTTTGCCTCCTCAAAGATGCTGGTGTTAACTCTTTCAGCGTGTTTATATTTCTGGCAAGTATGATTTTATTGGCTAGACCAAGGTATTAAAGTATGATGGGCCAGAGTTGGTCTAGGGGTGTATTCAGAGAAAGAGAGAAGTTGTATATTTTTCCTTGAATTCTGGCTTTTTCTTTCCTGCTCCTGTGAACATTTGATGCTTGGTGCCTTTGGCTTAATTCATAGCTGCCCACTTCAGAGGTGAAGGAGCCTGTGGAGATTAGTCATGAAGAACCTATCCCAACATGTTCTAAGAGAAAGACTTTTGCTAGTGGAAGACGTGGGTGTGGAGTAAACGGTGATGCTTTCAAATTGATCCTGCTGGGTGCTGGTTTAGAGAGAGGTTTCACTCATTTCCTAGTTAATGAGTTTTACAGGAAATTGAGAGCGACCGCAGCCAATTTTACTGATGGTTGTTAGACAAAGGGGACCCAAGGGAAATCACAGACTCCTGGACAGTGACACAAATCTGTTACTCCACGGACAGGCAGGTAAATGGCACATAGCAGTGCAGGTTACAGGAGAATCCGGAAGGTGCAACTCCGGGGGAGTCACTGCTGCACTTCCTCCAGCTGTCCCGACTGGAAAGCCTCTCTGCAGTGTGCCCATCAGCCACCAGATGTCTCTGTGTTATGTTGGGTGGTGCAGGCTCTTCTCTGGCTGGTAAACAAAGGAGACAAGGCTGGAACTCAAGTTCATGTCTGTAGGTTTCAGTCCAAGTTGGTTTAATTTTATTCCAAATGCTTGCTATTCAATAAAAGTTTACATTGTATGAATCTCCTTGTGATAACGGTGCAGGTAAGGAAGCAATGGTAATAGACCAAAAGACTTTTTGAGTTCCAAACAGTGTTGACATTATTAAAACTAGTTTCTATGTCTTTTTTACCATAAGTGTTTATTCAGGATTTTTCTTGTGTAATCACATTTTAAAGTACCAATATTATGGTAAGAGAATTTTTATCGGGCTGTACATTGTATATTTAAAAAGTGTTACTAAAAAGATGAAAGATACTTAATGTCAAAAATCACCTACAGGTACTAGAAATCCTTATATTTCAAAACTCACAAGTTACTACAAATTTTCTTTCAATGACTTTTGCATAAAATGCTGATTATTACTTACAGTTTTGGTTTTGAAACATTTTTTCTTCCTCTTTCTTTTCTATTGGTGCAAAGCCAGTATTGTAGAAGGGATGCAAATTGGCAACAAGCCTAAATACCAGTGGGAATACATCGTCTGTGTTGGATTTGTATTCTTAAATGCTACCTTAAAAGCTCTGTGTAGTGATTATTGCAATGATCTTGAAAATATCAACCAGAAAAAGAGCTAATAATTACTAAGCCTGTAAGAGAACATGAACTAATTAGACTTAACTGCATATTTTGTGTGTATGTTTGTGTAATTGATGAAAACACTTTTCAGTGACTTGCCTGGCATGAAGAAAAGCTGCTTGTTTCTGTTAATAAGCTCCTTAGTGGAATACAGAAAAGAAGAGAAAAACAAAAAGCTAACAAGATCGATTAGTTGTTTAAATTTTAGAATCTATACCTAGCATTGATTTTTTTTATGGGCAGGACACTTTCAGATGCACAGAGCTGTCCTGGAATATGAGACTGTTCCTCTCACATCAGTCAGGATTAAGACAAAGTCATTTTTGAATGGGTTAGTATGAATTATCCCCCCAGTATTATCTGTACAGTGTTTTCCACTATTAGGTAGAACAATATATGTAATTCTCAACTTAGGTTTTACTTTTTGACTCACATTTTGTTAGAAATACTTCCAGTTTTGGTGGTAAAATTATGGTATCAATCACATCAATGCTTTACCTTATTCTTGGATTGTATATTTGGTGACATGTACATAGACTCACACAAAACTTGCCTATAGTTAGAAATGTGGAAAGGATCTAGCTTGTTTTCTGCTGTGCATGCTCTGCAAGACTAGAAGAAGGAAAACACACTAAGGCTTAAATTTTGTTTCTGCATGCAGCAGATATGACTCCAACTCCGAATGCGCACGAAGAACAGATGTGCAGAATAAGAAGGTGTAATTTTTATGTCACCTCCTTTCAGAACTGAATGGCACTTTAGGAATATTTAAAGAGCTGTTGGTAGAAGAATATCCTGGATCATCCATGCACTCTGGTTGTTTTGGACACAATATCAAAAGTAACACCCGGTAAATGTCCTGTAACATCAGAAGAATGACATGAATTCTTTTTGGCTCATTTTCTGACATCATGCTAGGAGATGGTGCCAAACATGCAGGTGATGTGTTAAGTCCATGTAAGTTAAGTTTTCTTGAGTTTACTCAGACTCTTCTTCACTTTTCTAGACCTAGTGGGCCAGAGGTACAAGTGAATTTTAAATGAGGAGATATAAATAACAAACTGGCAGTTGTTGGTGAGTCCTTGTGCATGTTGGTTAGTGAGTATGCAGACAATATGCAGGCTGAGACATTTTAGAGAAGGTCCAAACTGATGCAAGGGCCACAGGCTGGATGAGCTCAGATTTCTGGAGATACCTGCTCTATAAATGATTCCCAGTTTTGAGTTTATGGTTATCTGAACACAGTTCATACAAAGAGTACTGAAATTCTGGCTTCTATCCTAAATACAGTTTCAGCTTCACATGTTACTCCACACTGTGTAAGCTGAGGCTTGAGCTTACTTAAAAGTAATTGTTAGTACCAGGACTGAATAAACAACATGACAAATTAGCATGGCTTGTAAAAATTATCCCCTGTTGTCATTGTTTTGTGCAGGCAAATTAAACACATGATAATCAAAACGGCTTTGACCTGAAGACATTTTGTGTATCAGATTGGGTGCAAGCAACACTGTCTCTCTGTCTTTATTGTAAAAAAATACAGGCCAGAAGTAACAGAAACAAAACAAATCTGTCGCTGTTTTTCAGGTGTGTACTTTTGAACATGCCAAGCGTTAACAGTCACAGAGCAGTACAGTTAGCAGACTAAACTCACAATTCCTCACTTTTAGTTAGGATTAGCTGGTAGTGTGAAGTCTCAGACAAGGAAAATAACTTATGCCGACATTTCAAACTGGGAGCCACAAGTGAGATGCTTAAATCTTCATTTAGATGCCTAAATAAACATGGTTTGATTTCAGGTGTTCAGAAAAAATGCTTAGTGAGGTCAAAGATGCTGGAACTACAGTGTGGCTCCAGCATCTTTTGAAATTTAGTTTGAAGGTAAGTTTTCCTAGATAGCTATAGCTGAACACTTTAAGCTTGGCTAATTTTAGTGTTACCACCATTAAATTGTTTTAAAATATTAAACTGAATTTTATGGGCCACAGATGGATTTTTTTATAAGGCATTATAGATTGGGAAAACCAGTTGAAGAAAAGAGAAGAACATAGAAGTAATAAGTCTTTAGTAGTATATATATCCTAACAATTATTTACTATAGGAATATCATAACTAAGTGAAGTGCAATTTATATTTAGCTGTAGAATTCTATTTATGGGCAACATATGTACCGTGATATTTAAAAAATATTTTGTAGCTGATACGCTAAAGCCCTTCTTTAGGAAATGGGTGCAATTTTGTTAATATTATTATTTTGAGATTGTTCTACACCACTCTTGTGCTGCTGGAAAATTGTTTTTTCTCTGATAAGATTTTTGAGACTGATTCAAGTCAGTCTGAAAAGTTTTCACAGGACAAACTGTTCTATTGTGTGTTCTCTGTTCAAAACATGGAAAAAGAGAAAATGTCTTCCTATACTCTTCTTGGTAGCAAGGCCAGGAACAGTCAGCTGAGGTAAAGATGAAATATGGACATAGGTGCATTTACTGCACCTTTTATTGCACTTGGTACAGTAAATCAAACCCATAGGTCTTGTATATGCTCCCCAAAATACTAACTAGTTCTATTTTGTGGCAATAGCAAAAATCACACCCACGAACAAAGCTGACTATAAAGACAGAATGCAATGACAAGCCTCCTAATCTGAGTGTCTCAAATAAGCATCTAAAGTTACGGATATGGTCTTGAAGGGTGAGAACCCCCCTTTTTTTTGCTTCATAACTGATCCATTATCAGCAATGTTTGATAACCTGTTGCTGTAATGTAAGTGTTGCTGTGCTAATAACCAGTGCCGCACTCTGAGCAGAGTTGTTGTGGAGCTGTTTGCAGAGACATCTAACCACACCAATCAGAAACTCCAGTGCTTACTTTGATCTCTAAGGAAATGTATAACCAAATTTTGATGAATCATGTTAAAATTTTGTGAAAAACTGCTCAAGATACAGGACCCTTAAATTCTGTCAACTTATTTAGATTTTGGTTCTTCCTAGGCTCCTTTCAAATACTCAGTAACTTTTGTTGGGATGTATTACACATCTGCAAACAGCTCTGGCTAATTCAGCATCTCTTTCATGGTGGTAAATGGAGCCTGCTTGAACAAGTTACATTTTGCATCTTAATTATAAAATGACATGAATAGAGTTTCCATTAAAACTTAATACCAATTATTTCTGTCTGATTTAACTTGGAATCTTTATTGACACTGGTGGTCTGTTCTTGGTATTACTTCTTTCAGTGTTAGTATTGTATTGTCAATAATTTGCTCAGTACCGGTCAGGGCAAGTTTTTAAAATGAAGGCATAAATACTACTTATGACACCTACTTTCTTATTAAGCCTGCAGGAATTCCAGCTAGGGAAAATAAATGATGCCAGCGGAGTAACTAGCCCTTAAAGATTAAATATCTGATGAATACAAAAAGAGATCCAGGAACTTCTAGTGGAAGAGCAGTGCAAGAAGCAGGCATTATGACTGCATGCTTTTTTTGGTCTGTTTGTATTTGCATAACTCCCTTGGGAGGCAAGAAAGTATTTTTTCAGTTTTAGGAATGCCAGTATTTTCAAGCTGAACAAAAAAATTTAAATATTCAAATCCACATACAAGCACTTGAAGAAATATTTTACACATTAGGGGCACTCACAAGTTTTAGTGAAACCACATGGAGTTCTTGAGAGTTTGGGGAAGATACTTGTTATGCATTTATGCACCTCTCCAGATACTTTGCTGCTGCTCAAAGGTTTCTAAGACAATTTTAAATTAAAACCTTGCCATTTGAGAAAAAGTTTTTAATTTTTTATGATTGATGAAAACTTTTTAGTGTATGCTTGCTGTTTTGATTTTGTTCTTTATTTCATACATTTTCGTGCTTTCACTTGCTTTAGACATACCTGCTATGTAAATTTTAATTATTTCTATTCATTTTACCTGTCTCTTTAAACACTTTTCAATCAGCATATACTTCCTCTGGAAGAATATCGTGTTCAGAGTCTTTTTAATCTGTTATATTGCCAAATCCTGTTTGCCTTACTCATGCAACTATTCCTGCAGAAATCAATTGGACTACTTGTATGAGAAAAGCAAGCAGTTCTTGCCTTTATTTGGTAAAGCAACAGACTTGAACAAAAGCAGTACTGTACCTGCTATGGGCAGCCAGAAACAATGACGAGCTCCTTGATAAGATTAGATGTAATTTTAAATGCAACCGGGACAAAGAATCCCTCCCACCAACCCCAACTCCGAACTCTCTACAGTACCTGAAGAATTACTGACGAGAGCCAGACTGCCTGGTAAGCACCACCTAACAGACATAGAAACATGATCCGCATCATTTTTAAGCTTGGCAGACATTTTGTGCTTCATTCAAAAAAAAAGAAAAAAAACCCCAATCTTTTAAACAAGGCGCATATAAACCTTATACATTCCTGGTTTTACTGTTACAGGAAGACCTTAAGTCTGAAACATCCTTATAGATACATGCTGAAAATACTTCTGTGAACCAGCTACTTGTGGCTGATTGTTTCAAAATAAACATATGTTCTGCATTGTCATTGCGTATGAGCAAATTGGTTTAGCTTTAGAACAAAAAGGTGCTCTCCATCCCAAAGCTAATCACCAGCCTTTCACTCACAAAATTTATGCTGACAAGTGAGTCTGCAACTATGAAATGGGTGCAGGGCTACATGCAACACAGACTCCCTGGCTGACTTCCTATTTGTTCTTTGAAGTAATATATTTGAAATTCTGTCTTTAACAACCCAGAGGAACCTCCAACATAATGTCTACTTATACCTTTATTTACATGCCTGAGATAAGCACTATGCGAATCCACACACAGTGAGATTCAGACGTGATTTTCTTTTCAGCATAAATTTTTTATACCTTTTTTTTTTCTCTTTTTACTTTTGCCTGTTTGAACATCATGTTTTATATATGGGTCAAACGTATTGAAATTGTAACCTTAATACTAATAATGTATGTTTAGATGACAATTCAGGAGCTTGATGCAGAGCCTGTTGAAGCCAGTGGAATAATACCCATAGGCTTTGGATCAAACCCAGACAGAGGATAACAGAGCTAGATTAGGGAGTTCAAACAGCATGGGCAGTGTTTCTGAATATCTGACACAGGTGAGTAAGCAGAGCAGGACAGGTTGTTATACAAAGTGTCACCAATATTTTGCTCCAGAATCTTTAACTTTTTGTAAAAGAAGGAATAAAACATTTTTACCCTATTCCCTAAAGAATATGAAGAAGTGTCCTCTGCAGCTAGCCTGCAGCAGTGACTCTTGTCAGCCTGCGCAGAACTTCCTGGGGAGCAGTGGTGAAGCATTAAAAGTGAACCAGCATGGCTGTTAACTGCCTCAGTGTGGGTTAGCTGGTGGCCCTGTGTGGAAGGTACCATCCTCCATCCTCCACCGCCTTCTGAGCGCCCGTGTGCTCCAACAGCTGGTTTTACTGACTAGCAGTCAGGAAGTGCTGTATCATTATGTTTATGGCAGTGGCTTTTTTATTGCAGAATTTTCCAGCATTTCCTAACAATTTTCAGGCCTTGGATTTATCTGGAAGTATGTTATCCTTGACCAAGAAGGCTTTGTCCTTGGTTGTCACATACTTTGTCCTAGACTTTGTGATCTGCACTGTTCTGAGAAGCACAAGAGCCCTTACTAGATAGACGGTCTTGGCACACATCTGTGACACATTTGACTCAGGCACAAATGTGTGATGTGACTCTGTTTTCAGTTAACCTGGACCTCACTTCTCCACCTGAATAACAGAGATAACACCAATCCTGCTCTATCTCAGAGAGGTAGTGGGAGGATAAAAACCATTAGTGATTGCTAAGTGCTAAGACATAATCGCGATGAGGACCATGTAAGTGCCTCCACAGATAGCAGGTCTTGAAAGTGTTCAAGGCAAATATGACTCCATTTCAGCTGTAACTAATTTTGTTGCTTTTCATTTTATGAAACTTAAGAAATTCACTTCAGTTTAGGACAGTGGAGAGTAAATTTGTTAGGAGAGATTAATAAAAACTATTAAGCAATATTAATTCAGTTAATACAATTTGTAGAGCACTTTATAAAACTCAGTATTTTTACTCTCCACAAAAAAAGGAAACTGAGCAACAAAGACATTAAGTGGCATAAGCGAGGGCAGAGAATTAGCTGTTAACAGGGATGGGACACATTGGTGGGACTGGAATACAGCCCGTAACTCATCTTTTAATTTTAAGAAAGCATAGGAATTCCAGCTGGGCCATGACAAGACAGTTTTCATACAGTATTAATGACATAGGAGTTACCCAGTTCCCACATTTGAAACACAGAGTGATTCTTTTATAAGATACGGTTTTCATCATAACATCCAATTATGCGAATAAGTTTGCAATGCATAAAGCATAATTTAAAATCTGAAAGCAGTATGAAAACCTGGTTTTATTGGTTTATGGTTTTTGGCC
Organism: Stercorarius parasiticus; assembly: GCA_013396915.1. NCBI lineage: Eukaryota > Metazoa > Chordata > Aves > Charadriiformes > Stercorariidae > Stercorarius > Stercorarius parasiticus. The sequence continues at coordinate 209,517 of VWZL01000362.1, forward strand.
TGGAAAACTTCCTATTAGTATGCAAGGGGGAATTAAGATATATAAATATTCAATACTTGGCTTTTCTACTTTTGTGAGGGCTCTGACAGAGGCAAGTCTGCCCTCTGTGCTCTTAATTGTTCATCCTGGAGGTATCTGCCTTTTGTCATTGACTGTCTGTGGAACAGACCCTTATCTCCAAAAAAATGACTGCCCGCTACTATAAAACTTATGGGAACTTTGTGTAGTAAGACAGAGCCGCTGTGGCCATGTCTAGGTTGCCTTCAGTAGCCGCGTTTGCGATCACAGAGACCTAGCTCCTGCAGAACAACCTGCTTCATTTCAGACTGGAGGAAAAGCAAGAAACTACCTGTAAATAACACAGGTGATCCTTTGGTGTAAGGTAAAATGATAGTACACGCTAAATGACTGAACTACAAGAATGACAGTATGGATGCAGCCTGTCTACCTCAGTGACATCAATTTCTGTTACTCAGGTTTAACTAAACTTATAGGAATATTGAAGATGTTTCAGCATGGCTTTGGATGCCCAGTGTCAGTTGTTTCATAGTGGGCTGTTTCCAGAGGAAGGGCGCTCAGCACGTGCTGATAGTTAGCACATGCCTTTTTGTGGTAACAAAACCCAAAGGCACCTAAGACCATGAGTCACTCTGAAAGCATGAACTTGATCCCTTTTCCCCTGGAGATATGCGAACCTTTATTTGTGATAAATCTATATTTTGCACGCAGGCAATCTAGACTGCAGCAGTTACCACGAGTTAAAACAGGGAGCAAGACTTAAAGTGCCAATGGCTTAAAAGTCGCGCATTTCTGAGACATGCCTCGTCCTCCCGTATCATTCTCCGACAGGGTTATCAGAGGAACTTTCTACATCCAAAAGAGCTGTGCTTCACAGCTCAGCTAAAGTGACCGCAGCACAGTGTGAGGTGACATGTCGCTCCCTCGCTTTTTTTTTTTTTTCCTTCTTTTCCCTTTAAGCCTCTCTGGACCAATTTGAGTTGCCTGTCATCAGCCGGGAGCCCGGCTCTGCCAGGCGCGGCTGCCCAGGACGTGTCGGTGAAGGGGACGCTGCAGGCAGCCCCCCGGGCCTGTCGGCCGACGGGGTGTGAAAGCGAATGCTGAGAGCCCCCAGCGCCGCAGCCGCCATGGGCCTCTGCTGGGGAGAGGCAGACGGCCCTGCTGGGAATGAGCCCTGGTGCTGAAAGGGTGCACTTCAACCTTTCAGTTTGTACACAAGCCTCCCTGTAACGGCATTATCTGGCAATTGGCCTTCTTAGGCCTAATTTTCAATCCACAAGTAGGAGTTAGGTCATTGAGGATATCCTCACCATTAGAGTTATTCAGTTTGCATAAAGGCTCTACTTAGCACTCGAGGAAGGAGTGCTGATTTTCAGAGTGTTGATTTGATCCCCAGCCGCTGCTGTGTGCACGGCGAGGCAGTGCGGCACCAGCGGCTGAAGGGTTGTTCATGATCGACGAAAGGCAAAGTCCGTCTAGAAATGTCCAGGACCATGGGCAAAATCCCCAAACGTCTGCAGACAGGGATATGACGCCTTCCTCGCAGTTGAAGATTGCATTCAGCCTAATGGCACGAAGAGTGCAGAGAGCATCTTGTAATGATCACTGAAGTCACCAGTTATTAGTGTGGGGGGGAAAAAAAGCAAATGTAGATATTAATTGAAATAAACTTGAAGAATGAAATGTATCAGACAAAGTTCATTGTGTGTGTTTATAAAGTGCAGTTATGTTTGAAATCACAAGTGCTCCTTGCCCTTTAAAGGTCCTAACTTAGTTGTTTTTAAGAAAACTGTAATTAGTAAAAGGGATCAAGGAAGGTTATTAGAGCTCTAAGAAAGCTAGTAATGATGCTGAAGGTGAAAGCATACAAGCATTAGATTTATCTCACCTGGCTCCCCTTTCATCCCAAAGTTACAGCTCAATTCAGTTAGCCTAAACGTGCAAACTTCAGAAAAATACACTTTTTGCTTCAAATATGTTTTCATTTTTGAAGGTATTGATATAAGAACAGGAGAAACACTTGAATTTTGTTTGTGGTTGGATTTATGATTTTCAGGCATGCTCAAAAATATAGGAGATGGAATTTCCATCTGGAAAAATTCACTGTTACAGAATACCACAGAAGTTTTACTTACCTGGGGAGATCCAGTCTTGAACATGGAAAGGGAAGTGCTTCACAATCTTAATGTTAACAGAAAAGGGCCCAACCCAAAAAGTAGTTTATGGTCACTCAACAGTACAGAATATTTTTATCCCAGATTCAGTTCTATATGTTGTACCTGATATCTTTCACAGTAAGCAAACAAGCTATACCCAACACTAAACCTCAGTACTTATCAGTCGTGAAGAAGTCCAGCTCTGTTCCAGGTTCAGCTCAGGCTTATTGCTGATGGCTAATAGGCAGCCTGCTGTTAACACTGCATTTTTACCTGCTGGAGAATATCTAACTGCTATAAGAGCAAGCACTGCTACCCTTAAAAGGACACCTTTTTCTTACCTAAAAATAGATGTGGTACGGTTCCGCCACATTTGTAAATTCCTGCTATTGACTGAAATGACTGACATTCAAGAAACAGCATGGACCTTGCCACTTTTCTATGTATTATTAGGCTATTGCAAACCAAGATGACTTTGAATTCTAGAATTACTGGTCTACACATAAGTCCCAATGTGCAGAAAGAGCTCAGTGCTGGAAGTCCTGTAGATTCCTTTTTTTATTTCATAGTTATTTCTTCACTCAGAAGTTTCAGCATAGGCAAAAAAAGACAAACCCCATCAAGTTCTAACACAGAAGGGTAGATTTTCAAATCAAAACACAAAAGCTGTGATTTCTCTGTATTTATGTAAGTAAGAACTATTATGTTTAGTTTCTTCAGGACAGGTGTGGAAGTCTTAATCCTGTTCATTCATTTAAGAACAGGAATTCCAGCTGAATTTTGTTTTATTTTTTTTTTGAGAATGCCCTGAACAACCAACGACATGAAGGGAGGGATGGCACTGCCGTTATTGAATTCTGTAGCCTGAAGCAGAGGACCTATGGGTTAGTACTAATAACAGATGACAGTTTTGAGTCTTTCTGAGATGTTCTCTCGTTTTCCAAATAGTTAGGAAGTCCACAGTAAGTAGCAATGTTTAGCAGGGATATGCCAGGAATACTGCATTTCAATACACTGATTTCAAGCATGGTATTTCTAATACAGAAAAAAAGTCAGGCAAACTTGATTTTGAATTATTCTTGTTTGGATAAAGTAAATTTTTCCATTGAAATACTAAAAATCAGTCTCTGCTTTTGGTTCTTTAGAATTGCTTCATAGGTCACCAGAGATCCTTTAACTATGTAATCAGGAACAGTATAGAACCCAGAGAACTGTAAACCTGCTGCCTCACAAACAGGATTAGCCCTGAAATTCTTTCTTTTTTTCTCCATTATTATATGAATCTATTTTAAGATGTACATATCTACAGTCTGTAGCAAATGTCAGGCCATCAATGTATTTTACACATTCATTAACAGTAATGTAAACAATGTTTTGCTCTCACCCACTCATTTTTCACTCAAGAAAGCAAAATTGCCAAGGCTGTGTAGGTTTCTTACTCTACTAATCCACCTGTGTGGTTAGCTATATAGTTACATTTGAAGCCAAGCATTGACCAGGCTTACTATAATAGTACAGCAGATTTGTTACTAGGGTAGTTTAAAAGTTATTCATGGACTTGTAATAAAGTCATAAAGTATTAACATGCAGCACAAAGTCTTGTTTAGAGATATATTCTGTTTTGTGGGGTGATACCGATTCTGCTCCCAGCTGGTGTCATCAAGAAGTTTTGCACTGACTTCTCCCCTCCAGCCACCCTCCAGCGAGGTGTCTCCATGTTTTCAGGGATGGGAGGGATGAAGGAGATGAAGTTCCACTCTGAGACTTTTGACTCAGGCTTGACTCTCTTGTTTCTGACAGCTGGATGACTCTTGCGCGTTTACTGTTAGTAGGCAGACACTTTGTGATCCATGTTCATGCTGCTCAGGTAAGGGGATGGAGCACGATCAGTAGGATAAGGGATTTGACCTTGTTAAATGCAGAGGGCTTTCTGAAAGGTGGTCTTTGAGAAATGGGCGTACCTTGCACGTTGCACTTAACGGAATTTCTTGAATTGCAATGTTCCCATAATATCTGGGCAAGAGACAACAACGATGACAACAACAACAACAATAATAATAATAGGCAGAGTGGAAGGCAGAAATGAGTTCAGTGTGGGAGGACTACCATTTCAATAGCACTCACAGAAAACCAAAAGGTCTGTGAGGACTTCTGAACATGCTGTGTTTAGTGTTCACTATGAAATTTGTTCTGAAATTGTTCAGATGAAGTTGTTAAAACGTTTCTTCCTGTGTGTTTGTATAGGATAGGAATTTCTTTTTCTCTTGTCCTCAAGGAGGCTGAAAATTGTTCTTATGTGACCTTGCAATATGGAAAGTTTAACTGCCAGGAGCTTCTGATGTGCAGCCTGTTGGAGGCTCTACATTTAGTTAAAAAGTCATGGTGGCTGTTGATGAAATACTACAAAACGCAAATGCTTCCGTTTATTGTTATTCTCTAAGGACCTAATGAAATCTTGTTTGAACTAATGTGAACTCTCCAAGTGATTTAATTCAAAAGGCCTTATTATACAGACCTTAATATAGAGAAAATTTCTATTGTATCTTTACCGTCATCATCTGCACAGTTTTGAAATTGCATAGGAATAATGCAATCAATTTATTTGCACTGAAACACAGACCAGAGGTTTGTAACTGCCACAGCAGGCAAAGCTGCTTCTTCCTCTGAAGTCAATTCAAAATCATTGTTAAATCAAGGGTTTTGATAAATTAACTGCTTTGTGTTATATTTGTCCCTTGAATTCCATTCAACCTGTTGATACACCATAACAAATAATACTTTCATCAGTACTTCCTTTACTTTTACAAATTCATGGAAAAATATCATTATGGAAATGTATATAATATCTGAAGTATTTTTCCCGGCAGCAATGGACTTCAAGGGGATCTTAAAATCTTCCTGATACCTGGTCCTGTGAATAGGCCACAGGACCAGTGATTGTAAAACTGGTTTGGTTCCTAACTGCAGTGTTGTTGTTGATGTGTTTCTAATGCTTGGGAGTAACATCTAGAATTCAACAGAAACTCTTTTCTTCGAAAACAATTCTTTCTCCAGGCTGTCATCATTTATAAAGCCTTTAATAGAAGTTGACATCATGTGCCATTTATGTGTCAGACTGGTTAGCAAAATCTTTTGATACGTAGACTTATTTGTCAGGTAGCAGATTCCCCATACTCCTTTTCACCTTTAAACTGTTATATCCTTCTTTGGTCAAAAATATCTGAAAACACTGCTTCAGCATGAATCTTGTCACATGAAGTTGGCATTTTCCTCTTCTTCATTTTTTTTATCAAGCAATTTATTTTTAAATACCTGTCATGTTCAGCTTGTTACTGCTGCTCTACTTCACCAGGAAAAAAAAAAAAATCACTAGATGCTTGTAATTCATAAAGTTATGTAGTAACTGGTTCTGGGTTTTTAGAAGGAAATTAACTGTAATGATTAGTTTGTGTTAAAAAATACATATTTGAAATGTTTTTTTGCTATGAAAATTATTGTTGGTCATGGTGTATCTTTAATTCTTTGCTTTTTCATTTTTGTAGTACTAATAAAATGAAGCCTTTGTGAATGAGAACTTGTGAATAAGAAGTGTGTTAATATGGCTAAGCATGGCACAGAACAGAGTTCAGCCCTATATGCTCATGTTAGAGAGCAAAATAACATGCAAAAGATTAATTTCTGAATGCAAATAGTTCAGATCATTAAATCACAATAGATCGTATAAGCACTGCATATCACCCTATCCTGAATACCCAGAGTATGGACTTGATTTTCTGTATGTAGGTACTCCCCATGGTTCTCTCACTGTGATGATGCAGTGAGATGCGGTACTGGGCAGAGTTAGCAGGGAGGAAAAGCAGTTAGAGTCTGAGAAACTGACCTTTTGCTGCGTTGGGTCTTCGTTTTGTAAAGTTATGACTATACAGACATCCTGCCCAAAGAGGACCCAAGCGGTGAGACAATCTTATTTCTAGTACTAACATCAATCTATATTCTCCTTGGCAACTGTCTTTGGAGACAAAAATACAATGTATAATTCTAAAATTCTAAGCTGTGCTGCTACCTACATGTAGGTAGGTATCTACATTTTATCAACCACAGATGTGTTTTAATGGCTATCTCCTCTCTGGAAAAACATGCAGTAATTTCACCTTGCTGTAAATGAATTTTTGTGGGCGTTAATAAGTTTCGGTTTTTTTTTACGAGAGTACCTCACAGCAGTAATTTTTGTTCTTCTTTGGATTGGATTGGAATTTTTTATTTAGAACATACTAACTATCAGGAAAACTGAGAGTAATGAAGATTTTTGAATTTAGAGCTAATTAGATGATCAACAGATCACCAGATAATCAAATACCAAGCTAGTCACACAAAAGTAAATGCCTTTCTGTATTTAAAGATGAAAAAATCAAGATTTACTTATTCACCAAGACATAATGCATATAGAAAAGAAAAATGCTTCGTCAATAAAAGCACAAATAAATACATATCTGTGTAAACTTCACTGATCTGAAGCAAATTCCATCTGCTAAGCCAGAAACAGCTGAGAAAAATTAGGCTGAGGTTGAAGAGAGTATTTATAAAGTTTCTTTATTATTTCTGTACTGTTTCTATTGTTCTCAACAAGAGTCATTTCACTGACATAAGAGACTGGCTGGTAAAGGGTTACTAAATCAGAGGAGTTCAGAGACAGATTAGGGTTTCCCAGCGGCACATATCTCTAGCAGTAAGTGTGGAAGCCAACTCGGAAGAAACACGTTTGAAGTGGCAGAACTAATCATGCAGAAGCAATTTGCGATTTTCTCTCTCTCAGCCTAGATAAAGCAGAGCATTATGACATTGGCTGCACGGAACAAGGTCAATTTACTGTGAAAAGGCAGCTATAGACTCCAACTTCAAATAAACTTTCATCCTGCATGATGAAAAAGAGGATTTACCCTACTGCTTATACCATAGAACAGGAAAAACCAAAGGTACAATTCAATTAGGACATGCTAATTTGCATCCTTTTTTTTTCACCGACTCCCTGATTGTTTTAGCTATTCATAATGTAATTATATCTCAAGGTATTTCTCTTGACATAACAAAAAGGGAGCTGCTCAATTGCTGATAGACTTGACCTCGACTGAAGCTGTGGGCTGTTCTGAAAGTAAAAGGATTAAAGTGCAAAATTTCACATAGTTACTTCAAAAGAGGCTGGGTTTTTTTTCATGTTTCAGATTTTTAAAATGTCACTGTAAGCAAACTAGCCAAGACACCATGTGAAACAGTTCTTGTAGCTATCCTTTTAATTTTCACTATTCCTTCATTGTGACCTGAAATTTTCATATGCTAAGATCAGCTGTCTGCGTGAGTGATGTTGCTGCATGCTGAAGCCTCAAAGCTGCGTCACTTGAACAAGGTGTGATTCCTTCCCTGCGCCTCCTTGCTTCAAGCCAGTGAGTAATACCCTTCAGTAGCAATAAGGATACAACATACTTTCTGTAATGCATCAACTCAAATCTGCTTCCTAGGGCATGGAGAATCAAAGCCAGTATTTCAGTCATTTCTCATTTTCCTTACCAATGGCTGGCCCATAGATGTAACTTCTCATCTCCCTCTTAAGCCACAAATGTGCCTCTTAAACGATCCCCTTCTTCTATTTCTTCTGTGTCACAGTGCTGATATCAATCATACCTTATTCCCCAGCATATAGAGGATAGATGCTCACCCTAATAAAAATATCATCTTACCTATACCACCTGTTCTGTTAGTGAGACTGAAAAGTTATGTTTAATAATTTTGGGACTAGTTTTATTCAGAGAATGGTCAAAGAAGTACTTTCAGTGATGAGCTCTGTGGCTAAGCACAAACTATGCTCTGTGCAATGGAAAAAACACAGGCAAACCCTCACTTACCTGCTGGCAGATATTGCTGGCAGATAGCCAAAGCAGATCATTCTTGGGAAAAATTAAGCAAGGCTTTACTTTAATTAGTTGTTCAGGGATCCAGCCAGCTGGGAGGTTCATGTTTTAGTGCTTTTATGTTTATTGGTTAAATCCAAAAGTCTTCCTCTTTCGTCCCTTGCCCTTCTGCAGGAGTTTATATTCATATTGATGGCAATAATCAGGATATGGAGATTTTTATATGCATTCTGAAATCATAGTTGGAAGGTAAATGAAGATATGATTGAATGCCATTGCTGCTATAGTTCATGTTAAAAAACGCACAACTAGTCCAAGGGCAGAGAGGCGCAATGAATTAATGCATTAGTCTATTAGTCTTCCTGTGCCAGACTCTAGGACTTCAGATTGAGTTCTGGTGAGCAACACGCCTCCATAGGGCTGACATTTGCTCCTGGAAAGGAGTAGAAAACAGTCCATTAACCTTCGCATTGGTATAAAATCAGCTACTGAATTCAGGAGCTGGATTCAGCAGAATAGCTCTGTGAATTTGAACAGATCTGTCCTTTCACTACTAATATCATTTCCATGGGCAGTACCATTAATATGGTTGGTACTTCACAGGAGAAAAAACTAAAACATTCCCTCTAGTTCAAACGACTTTTTATCAAAGAACAAACCCCCTGCTTACTGTATTTCTGCACAAACTAACAAAAATTGTATGTTTTTCTGTGTGCAGATTTCCAACTGTTGTTAGATCTTTCCAAATTGATCTTTCCTAATTTCACAGACTTCAAAAAAAGGGATGTGAGACATTAAGAGAGTTATCGGAGAGAAAAGATGCAACTGCCTTGGTCTTCAGTTAGGGTATTTCCTGTGGAATAAGTTTCCAGTCTTGATCCCAACCCTGAAACATAGGAGCCTTGCACTGGTTTCCTTTGAATTTTGCACAGGGAGGAACCTAAGAAAGCTTGGCCACTGCTGTTCCATCTGAAAACCTGACAAATCGACATCCCTTGCCAAGAGGCTCTTGGCAAGAGGCTCTTGGCAAGGACTGGGAAGTGAAGTGGGAACGTGCTATGAAGGGCTTCCACCCGCATTTCATGCTCACCGCGCACAGACTCATGGGCACAGGAGCTTCCGCACACAAAGAACAGAAGAATATTAGGTCCTGGCTGAAAAGCATGCCAGGCTGTTAGGATTTCTAGGGATGCTGAGAAAATTTTGACCCACCCCGTAAAAGGTGGTAAGAAAAAACAAATCTGCATGAAACATACCTAACATTTCAAAAGTAACAAAAGAATTGCAGTTGTTTAAAAAAAATTGAAGCATCATAGACATGCCCTGGCTTAAGAAGGGTTTAAGACTGGGATTTCTCCAGGACTAAGCCTCCCTTTTGACTGCTTTCAAGCATTTTAAATTAACATAAAACACATAAATGTTCCCTTTCAGGGGCTTACTACAGAGCTTTTACAGCTGTATAGAAATGAGAGGCTACTTTAGATTTGTTGCAGGTTTCTTCAGTTGTTATTTTGAGTGCTCTTTTTACACCATGCTCAGGGAGCTCTTTGCCCAGAGCACGCTGTGGGATTCAGCTGCGATGAACATGCCTCTTCATTACTAAGAACTAAAGCTGTACTTATATTTTCATTTGTTCATTATTTGGAACTGGAAGATTCCTGCTTGGAAATTGAGGAACTGCTAGGCAGATCCGACTTTTCACCTTAGGGTACTGACTGCTGGCTCACATCCATTTCGTAACCATGAAGTATTGCTTTGTTCCATTTCTGGAAATGCAACAAGATATGTCTAGGTTTCCTTTTGAAATGGATAATTTGCGACAGATTTCTCATACATCCAAGCTGTCATGAGCAACTTGTTTGTCCCAGAAACTCCTGTACTATGTGCAAGCCATATTAAATTTCTGATAAGTATGTTTGGTACATTCCAAATGTCACTATTCTTGTCGTAAAACAGATACCGCATGATAAATGGGCAGATATACAGACGGACGTATACGGAGTTGTGTATTTTAGGTACAAAATGAGACTAATGCAATGTTATAAAATGAAATTGCATATGATGGGCTCAGAGTTATTAGCTTTAGCTTATAATTTTAACTGATTGTTGAGGTCGTTGTACCAACTTTCAAAGAATACAACCTTATAGATTTAAGAAACTTAATGCCAAGTCACCCTTCCCATACATCCAAGGGAAAAAATGACAAGCTTTGGAAAATATGATGAGGTTTCTTTTTACAGAGTTTCTTGTAAACTGCTACCATTGACTTCATATATATAGGCAAAATGAAGAAAATATTGTTCACTTATCTAAAACATATCAGGCTAAATCCTTTAGTTTGTACTCACTGCTCAGGTTTTACACCTTTACTCACAAGTAGTTCCATTGTTCAAAGAACAAGGTGTTAATAAACTGGAACAAAGGCTTACTTACTTGTCTTACTATTGTGGCAAACTCACACTCAATTTCTGAGTGAGAGTTACAGAATAATAGATTGTGCAAGAAAGCTAAAACTCCACAGTTTTCAGTTCTGCTATATTCTCAAAGATTAGGAACTATCATTGAAACAGCAGACTGGAATGTGAATCACGTGAATGATGCAAATTCATCTTTTTGTTCACAACATTTTTGCACAGGATCCTAATTCTAATGGTCATACAAAGGCATCAAGGAACAGCAATGTATCATTTGATATTTTGTGTCTAAAAAGTGTTCCTAATTTATCAGGATCAGTTTTCTAAAACCAATGCATGCCAGGTCTTTATAAGAACTTGCACTGTCTTAATGGAAGACTATTTTATTTTAATATCATTCCATACGCTAACATACTGGCTTAAACCTGATGTCTCCTGGTTTTGACTGCGTCCTTAAGTTTAGGTCTCTGACTTTGACAGCAGATCAATATTAAAAGGCTGAAATTGTTGCTGCCTCAGGCTTTGATCTTCGCCCTTTAATGATCCTGTAACATAGTCAGCAGAAAGGAATATGGACCTGCACCTCAGCACCATAGCTTGTCTATTTATCATATTTGTGCAAACCTGATGTCATTATTGCCCTCAATTTCTACCAAGCAAATACAAGTAGCAGATGAAGCAGGAAGCTGTGAGGTAGTAACATCTTCAGACTGCCCTGTCTGGATTCAGCACCATTTCTCTATCATACCCTGAAGCAGTCTTCATTCCATTTCCACTTAAAGGTAGAGTCATTGACCAGGTAATCTACTTAATAAATGTTACTTTGGGTTGTGCCTGACAGGTGGGACTGGTTGGTGAAGTTACCAGTTACCTGTCCCAATTCATGGATGCATAGGGAGCTGGTGGGCTCATGCATGGCTATCACAGGTTACAGCACTTTAAGGTAAATTTTTGATGATTCAGATGTCAGCAATTGAAAAGTAATTCTCACTTGCCATGGTGCAGAGTGGAGGCAGGCACCTGGGGAAGCTACTGCAGCGAAGCCATGTTTCTGTGGCCCTCGCACAGTGTAAAGACAGTATCTAGGTTATTTTCATGCAAGCCTGCGCATGGATACTTGTCATCAGAAAATAACTTAATTTAATTAAGATTAAGTATGCAGTTTGATAAAATACAAACTAGTATTCTTCATCTTAATGATTATTCATATAGGTTTAAAATAACAGATGCTTTTTGCTCTTTCATTTTCAGTTTGTGTGTAGCCTTGATCAAAAGAGTTTGAACGTTGTATTGTTTATTTACTTCTTCTTCTTCTTAAGTTTTAATTAGTTTCAATATGAAAACCTCACACATAAACGCACTTTTACCTCCAGGATAAAAATCTGTTCAGAGTCGAGTAGACTACAAAACTTTTCCTTGGCTATTAGACTGCTTTGGATATTAGACTGGGAAATGGGTGCAGAAGTGCTGATAACAATCTTGCTTTAGTGGCTTTAGCAGTGTTCCCGGCCAACTATATTATGGCCTGTGAATAGGCCTAGTAATTGCGGGGGGGGGAGGGGGCATGTTACTTGTAGAATAAAAGAATATAGACATACTTCAATTTAAACAACCTAGTATCCTTTGTTGTTTTGTTGCCCTGGACTACGTGAATCTAATCTCAATATTCAAGGTTTAGGTTTTACCACCAAAGATATCTGAAATACAGCATCAGTTGACACAGAAATCAAAACTCTTCAGGACTCACAAAGACGAGTTTGTAATTGCTGCCTGCTGCTAATCCTATCAGCTCATATTAGTGAAACATGCGATAGTGCTGCAGGGAAGTTGTCAGGATCTGGTTGCAGGACTCAGCCTTTAGGAGAGGATTCAGGCTAAGCTTAGGCTATACATCGCCACCCATGAGTCGAAGTACATCTATTCTACTGAGTGACAGGCCTCCAAGGGGGAACAATGTGCATGAGAAAGAACATGCTTCTTTCACTGCAGTGCTATTGTTACTTTGGTTTAAGTTCTTAACCTCCTTCCTATTAAAGCTTCAGTCACTCATAAAAAAAGATACCTGTAGCTCTTTATTAAATCTCTGTTCTCAGAAAAATGCATGAAGTGATACTTTATTCCAGGTGATATGTTTAAAGCAGAATGCATTCTTTTTCTTTACTAGATTTTGCTTTATTAGTGTTTTTTTTAAAAAATTATTTAGGCTTGTTCTGAAAGAAAGTGAACGATAGGTGGAAATAAAATTAGTCCTTTAACTTAATCACACTAAGTCACTAACTTAATCACATTAATTAGAGTTTGCTAACACCTCGAACAGTTACATATCACATTAGTTTGCAGATGTATCAAAGAAACATGCTTAATCTTTCAGCTACTTTGTGATTTACGAATTTTCTTTCCTCCTTTTTCTGTTTGGAACCTAATAATGAAAATGTTTGCTCATCTGTGTCCTGAAGTAGACGTAGTCTTAACTTGAACCATGAAACTATTGGCTTAAATAAATAGAATTAATCCTTTTTGAAAAAGCTCAAATGTTCCCTCTCGGGGGGTGTATGAAAAGTTCACACATTTACTAACCAGCACAGTTCTCTGGTTGTGGGCATGGTAATAGATGAGAGTAATAGACACTCATCCGAGCTAAGTTTTTTTGGGTAAAGCCACATTTTTCTTTCTACGGTTCATGTTTTAGGAAAGATTGTTATACATATTAATAATGCAGATATTTTTACTTATTTGTTCTACCCTCATAATAATTACAGCATGTAATGGATGCGATTCCTTCCTATCTTCTAGCCCTTGTTGCTTTTCACACTGCCACTGAAAAGCTACTAAAGGACATTAAGACCGAGACAAAATATTTGGGGCGATGTAACTATGTGAGATTAAAATTTTGCTTATTTTTATTCACTTCTTCCTCAGCATGTGCTCTATCAAGTTGAATTTTTACTGTGTTGCATCGAAGGAAGGATGCAGCCCTGCAATGAGCTGCTATTGGTGGCTGTCTGTGTTTCGGTCGAGGGATTCTGCAATTCTAGCACAGCCTGCATAGGCTGCTTGGGAAGAGACCTCAGGGCTTGTGTGTGTAGGGTTTTGGAAGGAGATTATAAGACACATCCTGAACTCATTAATTCATTTTTTCATTGTCAAGGAAAAATGCCTTAAATGTGGTTTGTTTTTTTTTCCCCCTTTCTTTTTTTTCTTGTAAATTGTGTGATCCCACTTTGAATAGTATGAAACCAGTTGCAGGACTTCACAGGAATAAGCATTTCACTTGGAAGATAAGCAACTGTGCATGTTTGGAAGAGCTTGTGCCTGTCTTTTTAAAAATAAAACCAGTCCACTAGAAGATTTTTATTGTAACTTTTTCTAATTTATATTAATTTTTCCCTTTGATAAGGAACAGATTTTTTGTTATATGTTTCCTTTAACACTGGGACTGAAGTTTGGCATTTTTAATTTCATTGAGTGATCATGAAAATGGCATTTGTGAGCACTAGCTAAAGCCAGATAGAGTGCTGCCAAAGATTACCCGAGCTACTTAAGACACTCCTACAGCACCTTGGCTGTGACCTGCAACACCCAAGTGAATGCAGAGCTGCATCTACTCAGAGTTGAAACTGGAGACAGTGACAAATTCTAAGATGTTTTTTCCAACAAGCACTACTTGTAGCCTACTTAAGACTGGAATTTAGGTTTTAAAGCCTGAACTACAGTTATTTCCTGGTCTTCCTTTTCAGATTGATGCAGTACTATTGACACACTGTAAATTTGAATTAATTTACTCTCAATGCTACTGAAAGATATCTGACTGTAATGTAAAATACTTTTCTCCAAAATATCTTTCAAACTGTAGATATTAAAAACTCAAAATTGCAAAAGATTATGTATGTGCTTAAATTTAGTTATCCAAACAGCACCACTGGAATCGGTGGACCTAATCAGATACTTAAAAGTAAGCATGTGCACAAATTTCTACAGGGTCACAACCCAGTTCTGTGTTGCTCCAGTTCATGAGAGGCCAATCTCCTTGACCTTGCAAACCAAAATCCTCTTGTCGTTGAGAGCTGCAAGATGCATAACTCACCCCTGCGAGAGCTGGTGTGTGCATACCCCCACCCAACCCCTGCAGCAGCTGTTAGTGTGGGCTGCGCAAACTCTTGGTGTTGGTGAGTGAAAATGGTTTTCTACTAATCAGGGCAGCTTGAACATCTGCTTGTTCAAGGTGGTAAGCCTCAAACAGTGCACCTTTTGCCAACTCAAATGGTCGCACATTCATCTAATACTTGTAGCAGCCCCTAACTGTTGGTCAGTCTTGAAGGAAGTGAGGAGCTTGGTAATTACATGGGTCTAATTGAGCAGCTGCTTAACCTGAGACTCCACAAAGTGCCTCTGGACTATATTTGGCATGGACCCTGCTTTTTACCATATCACCACAACAATTCTGCCTATGTTCCTTTGTTAGATGCGAACAAAGGATTTTTAGTAAAAAAAAGAATTGAACCTTCCTAACTTAAACAGTCCTACTATGGCAAGTGGACTATACATTTTCCTAAAATAAGCGTAATTTATTTACTTTCTACCCTATGTACTTAACTGTTTTGTTTGGTGGAAGCTTATATACTTCTAGAATGAGAGTTTCAGTTCTTTCAGACCACATGGCTATTTTGACATTTAAATGTTATTTCTTATTGTTGTACTGACAGGAGTCCAGTGACAGAGAATATAACAGACAGTAAAAAGGCATCCCCCTGTGCCCCCTTTCTTTTTAAGAACATGACTTCAGTGCTGGAAAATGAAGCACATTTTACTTATATTAGGCACATTAGTATGTCCAGGAGTAACACCTTTAGACGATAAGTATTTTTGCTGAACAAGAAGTTAAGTCCAAATGCCGAACTAGAACGTATATGCATGTGTGAACTCTTAAAGTGGAACGATATTAAAAGTAACAGCCCCATACGATGGCAAGACATCAGATAAAGCAGCTAGGTGTTCTTTCAGTTTTTTTTTTTAATTGGTTTAACAGCAACAAAGAAATAGATTAGTGGTTAATAAACAGAATGACACAAATAAAAAAACTATTTATAATCTTATTCATGTATACATGCACACTTATATATGTATTGTAAATAAAATACTATAATGTTTGAGCATAAATGCCGTATAAATGTTTTTTTCAACCAGAAATACAGTAGTCAGCTCCATTTTACATCCTTCGTAAAACAGTAACAAAATGGTATCAGCAGAGTCCTGTATTGAGGCAGACACACCAGGTGTGAGTTCCATGTCTCCCATGTACAGTTTGTATTCTTGCAGTATACATTTTATTTGAACAGCCAGCGAACAGAGTTAACACAGTATAAGAGAAAATGGATGAAAACCCAGAAAGAATTGTTAAAAAACAGGGATAAAAATCTTCAGAAGTATGTAATTAAAATATGCAGACCCAGATTCTACAGGTTTATACTGACATAGAACCAGAGTATGGAAAAACAGTAGTATTACTTTGGATTTGCTCACGCAGCTTAGAACTGAATGTGGCCCGTAAAATTTAATAAGCTGCATTTTGCATCAGATGGCAATGTATATTTCCATAGGCAAGTACTTTATGGTTTATAAATAGCATATATATTGTAAAAAGTGGTGCAAATATGGTATTTCATGTTTTTACTGCTCACACTATTACGTTATCCATTGTAACATTGAAGTCACTTAAGTAGCCAGCTTTAAGTATGCACCTTTTTTAGAGGCCTTTTTTTATTTATTTTTATGGTAGAGCTCATTCAAGATACAGTGAAATAGCTGGCAAAGGCTGTGCTGGAGGAGAGGCCAGCAGGGAAGGGTAACCTTCTTTGGAAACAAACTCACCTTATGAATAAAGTTTGCAGCCTCTCAATCCAGAGGGCATGCAGTTTTTCAGAATCAAGAGAGAAATGCGAAAGGTCTGTGGCTGCCAGGCTGCCCCGGCTCTCTGTGCCTCAGACAGCAATTACACACACTGAAGAGCACAGGACGCCTTTCAGACTGCAATGTCCTGCGACAGTTGCTGAGAGCAAGGACCTTTTTGCTTTTCCCACTGCTCCTCACTCACTGGCAAGTTGTATTCAAGGCTCTGTGTTTAACCCATGAGTCCCTCCATGCGTCTGTCTCTCAGAGATGCTGCCAGCAGCCCCCCGAGCAGCTTTCCACAGCCTAGGCTGGTGGTTGCCTCATCTCCTCTGCTCCCCACAGCCACTGATGCCAAAAGCGAAGTGAAGAGGAGGGAGAAAATGAGCACAAGGAGCAGGTAGAAAGTAAGGAAATTGAGAAGAGCGTAGGAAGCAAAGGAAATGTAAAGAGAGGAGGAGGATGGAAACGCATTACCTTTAATAATAATCTAATACAGCTTATATAATTATATATTAATATAATTAGTAATAGCAACGATAACAACAGTCTTGACTCTATTGGAAGAAATGGGATGAAACTCAGATAAATGGGCTCTTGTCATTCGACCATTGCTTCAGAAGCTATGCTGATGGGTATCTGAAACAGCAATAAACAGAGACAGTGTTTGCTTGCACCTGCATTGTTTTGCATTTTAAATCTTTAAAATTATTCTACAAAATTATTGATATTACTTGGTGTCACAGTAGACTTTCTAATTGACAGCCCCTGCTATGAAAATCATCATCATAATTGACTTTTCTCTGCTATTTTTTCATATTCCAAGTAAAAAACATAAAATTTGTATGTAAATAAATACGTAATACTGGTAATAAGCTTCTGTCATGCTGATCCCAGGCCCTAGTGACTGTGGAAACATCTACATTCGAAATTCTTATACAAAATACACACCTGAATTCTGTGGATCTTTTTCCTCCAGCGTCTGTGTAGAAAAATCATACAATTTGATCCTACAAGACAGGACAAAGTTGCGTGACCATGTCATAAATAAAGTTCTGTATTTAAACAGACACATTGGTGACTGCAAGTAGTTAAACCTGTAAATAGTTTCAGAGTATCATCTCTTCTTTTTAGATTTTACATTATATTCACTAGACTGTTGATAACTTTAGTCAAGTGAAATACAGCGCCATACATAGTGTATGTATTGGTCCAATGTAATGTCTCTCAAATATATCCCTACAAACAGCTGGTATGGATATACAACCATCACCTTGTACTCTTATTGCTCAGACATAAACAGTAAAGATGCAGTACAAATCTGCAAGTCATTCTGAAGTCATTCCAAGTCTGGTTTCAGATATTTTAATATGTGCTTAGGTAGTTAATATGACTTTCTATTTCAGAATCAGCTGTAATAACATTCTGTGCACTTACTTGGTTTTAAGTACAAGTCATACAAACAGCAGAATATCAAAAAGCCAGATACAAGATGTATAACAAGCTCTTCCAATTTTATCATCAGTTTCTGTATATTAGGAAGCACTCATTTCTGCTGAAACCAGAGACTGGAGAATTTCTTAGTCTCCATAGTTTTAGGTAGAAACTTGTGCACAGCATATGGGACTCAAGACAGAGGGCAGAGTAAACAAAACAAAACAAAACAGTACTAAATAAACAGCAACAGCATAGCTTTTCCATTTTTGCTTTTCCTTAATCTGGTCTTTGTGGCCTGAACAGAAGTTTTAGGTTCTTCAGGATAGCAACAGTGGCAAACATAAGAAAACCTAACTAGACTCAGCTTCTTCAGCTTCTTTCGACAAGGCAGATGGTTCATTGCTGAAATGTTAAAACTGCAATTGAAAGACAGATAAAAAGTCATTCCTCAGACCTCGGTGATTTTGTGGTGAAAATTTGCCCATGCAATAAATGCATCACTGCAGGCAGAGGGCAGTTCTAGGGTTGCATCTCTAGTGTTTCCAACTCATAATTTTATTTCTAGTCATAAAGTAATCAGTATTCTTTGAAGAGGTCCCACAATTAGTACAAAACATTGGGATCTGCTCTGTCATCTCTGTTACTTACTGCTGGGAAGAAAAGTAAGAAAATGAAAAATAGTATCCTTCAAGGCTCAGAGATAAGAAGGTAAATACAAAAAAACCTTCAAAAAATATCAAAGCAAAGAATAAGAAAACCAAACAATTAGTGATTTTTAAGAGAATTTCATGAGCAGAAGAGGGTCATGATTGTTCTCAGAAGTGCTAGCAGGGTGACATACACTTTTCTCAGCAGACATGAACAAGAGCCCCTAATGTGACTGCTACTCTAATAATAAAAGCTCTCATACACTCAGTAAAAAATACACACAAGATGATTTACTAATAGGATAAATATCTGTTAAAGAACACTTAGTAGAAAGAAATACCTGCTTAAATTATTGTATGACGTCTTAAAACTTAAAAGTACCTTACGTAGAACTTCTGAAATTATTTTCTTGTTATAATTTTTAATAGTTCCTATTTTGATTACACACAGTTTTGACAGGGCAGTCAAGTTATAGACATTATTCTGAAATTTGGATCATATTTGCAAACAGTTCTAGTGAAAGAGAGGAAATAAAGGGATGGAGTTCAGAAAATACCCAATAGGAAATGCTTAGAAAACATTTTTTTTTTAAACAGGCATTTTTAATACAAAACTGCCAACACTAGTTAAAACAGGTAATGCAGAAAATTTAAAATTCATCAAATAGAATATTTCATTTTGAAGCAACAAAGAAGTTTGTTTAACTTGGGGTTCTTTTTTGTTTGTATTGATTTGATTCTTTCTTCCATTAACACCAACCTGGGCTGAATTGAAAACATTTTGCTTTCCCTGATTAGGCAGGCTGCCTGAGAAAACAGTTATTCCTTTAATTACTATTTTCTTAGGCCTATAATCTTCTAGATGAAAATACAAAACACTTAGTGCCTGTCATTGCTGTGGAACAAGCATGAATTGGTGCCTCCCAAGGTACCAGCATCAGGTTTGGACCCAGGAGGGGGACTGCTGAAGCAGCAGGGAGACCTGCCTGGGTTACTATTCCCCGTTGGAAACATTGCCTTGGAGGTAGCACCACTGGTGGCACTGGAGGCGGTTCCAGGGAATGCTACTTCCTGACCTATTTGTATGTCAGAATAGGCATTTTTACGCCTGAAGCTCCTGGCTTGGGTAGGAGTCAACTTGTACTTGTATGTGCAGTCTTCTTGGATTTAGCTCACATGTCTTTTCAGTGCATGTTATTGATACAGTTTTTATGGCTCACCTTGGAATAATAGCCTGTAGGTATTTACCTTGTGCCTTCTTTGGAGGAAGTTAGTTAATTGGATTTGGTGTCCTGAGGTTTAATTCCGATTTAATTTAACTTGCAGGAGGTCACTCTTAGGGAGAGCAGAACAGTTTGTATTGCATATGAGTTAGCAGATTGTTCAAAGGCTCTGCCAGGGCCTGTGCTCACCTCAGCCTCTTGATTTATGTGAAAGCTAGAAAATCCCCTGCAAACTGTTCTGTCCTTGGTTAGGTTTTAACTGTGATTAGTTAGTCAGAGAATTCAGAGCATATCCTTTTCTTCTCTTAAACAAGCCCAGAAGGAGTTATTAAAAGCTGTTGGTATCATTCTGTTGCCACTAGCATCAATCCTGACCTTTCAATCTATATCTGCATTGTGTACAGCTGTGTTAGCTGGCTGCAAATGCATGTGATATGCAAAAGAGAAGATGCAGGAGCATGGATGCATCAACACGGTGCTATGCTCGACTAATTAAGCCGATTTCATCAGCAGGCCAGAACAGTAGCATTGCTGCAGACAGTAATAATGCTTACTGCAGGCAGTAGCGTTAATCCAACTAACATTGTTTTCAAGTAGCAGAGCTTGTTGCGTGTGCGTGGCTTGCAGTTTTGCCATCCCATGTACAGTGCTACCTCGCACATCCATCATCTGCCTGTTGCCACACCTGGGTGGGTTGAGAGGAACCTGAGCTACAGGCTTTTTCCTGTACCTGGGGCTGGGTCTTCACAAACACATCCGATCTTCTCTCTTTAGGGAAAACCTACCCAGTATATTAGTCTTATCACATTACCTCAAAGTTTGTTGGCCTCTGCCTTTCCTCAGAAAAGGAAAACAAGAAGCCTCTTTCTGACAAATGTTCTGTAAATAGAGTGCTTATTATTAACATTAAAGCATATTAGGGTTAAGAAGCATTCATCATATATATGTATACATGCAGAACTTCTAAACAGAAAAGTAGGTCAATGGTCACTTTGCCAAAACTCTCCCAAATGAGTTGGAATGAAGCGTTTAGCTTCAGGCAAGGCTGCTGAAATGTTATAATTTGGTTTTAGTTTGATGCCTGGCGCTGCGTCTCCTTGGGCCAGGTCCTCCTCCGCTGTCTGGAGCCGCAGGGGCAGACCCATGGCGCTGCTCATGGCCACAACATTTTGCAGAAGCGGAGGCAGCTGCCTGCTGGGAGCTCCAGCAAACACCTCTACGCACAGTCACATGCACTTGTGTGCAACCAGAGATAGGAGATGAAGGCCAGTTTATGCCTTCTGTTCCCCTTTGTGGGCGTGTGACGTAGAATCTGTGAGGTATTACAGGAATTACTTAAAAAAAATCACTTGGCAAATAGGAACTTAAAATGAAATCTGAATATATCAGTAATGAAGCCAAATGCATGTGTAGGCTGTGTATCTGCAGATAGATACACTAAACACATGAAAGAAAATGAGAAAATTCACATACAGATTAAAACTGTCCCAACTGCTCAGCATTGAGCTGTGGTTTTGGAAGAAAAAGAGGCAATATCACTATGGTTTAATAATAAAAAATGACATATATAACCCTTAGAATGGAAGATTACATATTTTTCAAGAAGTCTGAATCTGACAATTGAACAAGATAATAATCTGGTGCTAATTTTTCCTTACTGCAGCTAAGAGAAGAGGAAGAGAGAGAAAAATGGTATTGATTTTTTAATTTTTAATTTTTTTTTTTTTAAGAAACACAAAACTCCTACTGACTTCCCATAGGAGTTTAATGCAGAGATGATGATATTCACCAAGAAAAATCAAGGCTATGATGAAGGATAACCAATCCTCCTGGTCCATGGGCTTATATAGCAATATTTTCTCATGTTAGAGAGCCAGCAGTCGTCACACCCTAGAGTGCTGAGAAACGGATGAAATCCTGGAGTAGTTCTTAACTATAAAGTAGCAGCATCTTGTTCTGTCACTACTTTATATACAGCAGCTAGGCTGCTGAATCCCATATAATGGGGCATTGGTGGGTACAGAAACTCTTGCTGACTCCCATCCATCCTCCTGCCAAGAGATTTCATCTCACCCAGCCTTTCCTATGTGAGGCTCGTCTCCGTGGGATGTACTTGCACATGCAGAGGAGCATGTGTATTGTTTAAGAACCGTGCACAACTCAGAACCAAAAGCTGACCTTCTCCTCCAGCAACATTTTCTTCAAGCTTAACAATTAACAGTAAAGGAACAGAGTACCTGCTACACAGGCAACGCCAAGCTGAGTCCACACTGTGTTCAGCTCTTACTCCTGTTTCACAGAATCACAAAATCACAGAATCACAGAATGGTTTGGGTTGGAAGGGACCTTAAAGATCATCCAGTTCCAGCTCCCCTGCCGTGAGCAGGGACACCTCCCACTAGACCAGGCTGCTCAAAGCCCCATCCAGCCTGGCCTTGAACACTTCCAGGGATGGGGCATCCACAGCTTCTCTGGACAACCTGTTCCAGTGTCTCACCACCCTCACAGTAAAGAATTTCTTCCTGATATCCAATCTAAATCTCCCCTCTTTCAGTTTGAAACTGTTACCCCTTGTCCTATCACTACACTCCCTGATGAAGAGTCCCTCCCCATCCTTTCTGTAAGCACCCTTTAGGCACTGGAAGGCATTTCTGAAGCACAGCAAAGAGCAGACTTGTTCTTGCTGTGAATTATTGATCTGTTTAACCTCTTGAAATATTTTTTTTGGAGGGAAGGGATGGAATTTTCGGTCAGAAAATGCTCTTTAGTTTTACATTTTAATAATTTTCAACTTTTCTTTGGGTTATTTCTTTTGCCCCAGTTTTCCGGTTTCATTTCCTGTTAGCAACATTTGCTGTTAAGTTAGTGAGTGCATGGTATACCAAGATTGTGTTCAGAAATGACAATTTTTCAAAGTATTGTCTCTGGGAAGCCTTTTTGTGATGGTCCAGACAAATCCAGTGCAATTTTTCCTTGCACAAAAAAGTGCAAAATTTTGGGCATTCTGCCAATTTAATAACGGCTGTTACTGGTGTACTGCCCATAGGGAAACTGTCCAAGTATGTAGGGAGAGAGAAGAACCATTTGCTGATAAATTACTGGTAGAAGCGAGGAACAAAGTTTGCTGAAAACAGTTTTTGTGATGAAGTCAGGAACTGACTGTGACTTTCACAGCTGATTCTGCCAAGTCAAACTGGACTATACTTCAGCCTGGCCTTGTATTTGGGGTGAATTAATTTCTTTCCAGAAATCAGAATGTTAAAAATAGGAAAAAATCTTTATCAATGCAGATATGCTACCAAGTTGATAAATGTTATTGCAGCTTATGAGAACATGGTGGCTGCTGGTTACATTACTATCTGTATCTAATGCAAGAAATCTGTTTTTCCATATATACCAAAGACTGACATAAGAAATAAAGTTATGGATCAAAAATGTGTTTAAAAATGTGTATATAAAAGGCTAAGTCCCCCGTGGAAGAAAAATCAAGAATAAAAAATGAAAGCACTAGTGTGCAAAAGGAGTTGGAATGAAATACAGCCCCGCACTGAAAGGGGTTTGGAAGTTTTCATGGGACTTGCTGGAAAATATACATTGCTTCTATGAGAAGATTTGGTTTATTAGTAAAAGTCTGGGTAAAATTTCAGGATTTAAGAGAATACCAATAAAGTGAAGACTGACATTAACCAGACCATGCTATAAATACCACACAAAGAGACCAAACAAGCCCACTACTGAGAGACATGCTTGACGTTCTGCTTCACTGCTAGCCTATAACAATAGGAAGAAACCTGTTGTCTCTGTAGAATTAGTTCAGTTAAATAAACAGCTCGAAATGCTATTGTTTGGGTCTGACAGCAGCTGCTTACTGTGGTTCCTGTTTATGTACGATTAGCTGATGCTGCTTAGAGTCTGCTGCAGTGCACCCGTAGCACATATACATTTTAAACTGTGCCATTTGGCATATACGAGCCACTTTGTGTCACGTTGCATAAATTCCTCCTCTTTTTGTTCTCAAGAAGTATTCGCCATAGCTTAGGATGCTATGCAATACAAGTTGCTGCTTTAAGGGGGGACATTTTCAGAAATTCACTTCTACAAAGGTGAATTAGCTTATTCCTGCAATTTAGTTGCATGTCACACTGGGAGCGATTACGCTCTACATATATGACTGCGAATGTAAACCTGAGTTCAGATTGCAGCATAAAATCTGTATTAAAAAAAATTAAAATCAATTATTTTCTTACTACTAGTAGGAAGGTGTGTTTTTTTCTGAATGGCAGACACAAAGATAAAGGAGCAAAATTCTTTAAGAATGAATTATTTTCACAAGGAGACTGAATTTAACTCTGAGGACGAACATATCTATTTTTAATAAGTGTGCATTTTTTAGTGAACAAGACAGGTTGCATTTCTCAAAGCTCTCTCCTCTAGGCATCGAAAACAGGCACATAACAACTGCTTCAGTTAGCAGTTGGTTTGCCTTTTAGTGCTGTTGTGGTGGACATTCAAGCCTGAGGGATAACACAGCTAACATTAAACATGTTCACTATACCATTTAGGTGAAGCCCCTCAGACTTTTCAGAACTGTGACCTATAATATTTTACTCACTGTGCTCACTGGTAATCGTGAGATAATAATTCACTAAACAGCTAGAAGAGAGCTCAGCTCAGGCTCCATACAGACATATGTCAGAAACAGATTATAGGGCAAGAGGCAGAGAAAATTAAATTTTAACTCCCTCCCCTCATACATACACTCAAAAGGCTCTCCAAAACAAACAAACGTATCCCCAGCTGAGAGGACGGATAGAAATCAGTACCAAAAAATGGATTAGAGGGTTGGTTTCATGGCGACAGCAGGGAACAGAAAGCAAACTTCCTATTATCAGCTGACTCTCACTGAAAGCGTGATCTTCTAATCCGATGCAGAAAAAGCTTCTGTTGAAGTCAACAGGGCTCGACACTTTAAAGTTTCCTGAAGAGCTCACAATTCATATTAAATGAGTAACTGAATAACTGAAAATTAATACCAGCACTTAGACTGTACTCTCTAGTATGAAAGAAAGAAAGAGTGAGACCAAAGTCATGCAGATCCTTATTTCTTCCAAATTATGCTAAGAAATGGAAATCTGTCTTCTTAACTCTAACATGTATTTATGAGTTTAGTTGCAGGGAATTGCAATAAATGTCACATTATTAAGCAGAATGTATTTGTAGCTCATTTCTATGCTCGTAGTAACTTTGAGGCACAAGAATCAGGATTTAAATGCTAGCAGTTTTTATGAATAAAGACTGCTGAATCAGGTTCCAAACTCTAAAACTGACACAAAATAAAAGCAGCTTTTAGGTAAGTTTTCAGACTAGTATGGATAAGATTCACAAACTGGGGAAGTGTACAAATTATCTGGTAGAATATCGTATGTCAATGTTTCCTTCTTGGATTAAAAAAAATAACCTTTGTGGTGCCACAAGTCCTTTGCGATTTCTTTACAGTCATAACAGTGACTGATAAACAAAAATGAAACATCAACCAATATTATTTTTGGAGATGGGGGGACTTGGAAGTGAATGCTGGATTTGATGCTTTGTAATCTGAAAGTGGTAAAAAATGTATAGGTAGTTGTTTGGGTTTTTTTGCCTTTTTTATTTTGTTAATTCAGAGATAATCCGTAGTCTTCAACTGTGTTCCATTTAACATTGAATTTACATCAACGTGCTGTTTAGTAACACTGGATATTCAGAATAAATTTTTGAGTGTGATTAGAGTATTAACATTCTGAACATGACATTTAGTTGAATTTAAATTCATTAAAATAAAATTAAAAGGCCAGACAGTTGGAATATGAAATAAAGGAAATTTTATAGCTTGATTCTGTTTATTTGCATTCTTCTCTAAGTACTGAGTAAGATGACTGCGTGCCTCTGAGGATTTTTTAAATAAGAATGTTTACACATATAAATCAGAACATAAAATATAAGTATAAAATCAGAATACGCCTCAGAACTATATTGTACCATGATGCATTATTAGAAACAAGAAGTTTCCAAAAGAGGCTAGCTTATTAAATCAGCTAAAGCATAGTAAGACACACGAAAGGGGGTTCATCCAGTGTTCTTGGGTAAATAAGCTGTACGTGCGGGATGTAATAGAGTTTGCTTTATTCCAACCCAGTACCAAAACACACAAAGCATTACTGCCTTTCTTCTGGGCTGAAGTGAGTTTGGCCAGAACAAGGCCAAGTTCTTATCATGATAATCCCCATAAGCCTAGAGCAAGGAGGTTTTGGCCTATGTTTAATTAAAGCTGCATTACAGTACTTAGACATCTGTTACATTTGTACATTATGGGTCAAGGGCTCAGCTCGAGCTTCTCTTCTGTGATCTGTATGGCCTCTGTTGAGCCTTTTTTTTCCCCCATTATTTTTTATAGCTAAGCCACTACTTCCACGTCCAAGGACATTTTCCTCCACTGGGGAAATGGGAACGATCTGGTCCTTAATTTCTAGCCTTTTGAGATTTGCAGAAGAATGTTACAGAGAAACCTCCCGAAAACCCTCACAAAGTTTAATGAACCACGCTGTGCAAACTGCAATGGGGAT
The DNA here is from genome assembly GCA_013396915.1 of Stercorarius parasiticus. Lineage (NCBI taxonomy): Eukaryota > Metazoa > Chordata > Aves > Charadriiformes > Stercorariidae > Stercorarius > Stercorarius parasiticus. Next base: position 235,803 of record VWZL01000362.1, read on the forward strand.
GGATGCAGACATCATCTTTAAGTCTGACTCTTAAAACAATAAGGTCAGTATCTAAGCAGTGCAGTTAGCTGCATCACTGTATTGTCTTTCATTGAACACTTGTAAACAGTGGTTTTCCTATATTTACATCATTCTTTGCTATTTCTATCTTTCATTTTCTGTCATACATTTTGGCACTTTCTTTCATTCCCTCCCCTCCCCCCATCCGAAACAACGTGATGCAACAAATTCAGCCCTCTTTACGTGAGCCTTCAGTTTCAATCAATGAGACTAACCGCATGACTAAAGATTTGGACACACACTTCCTTAACAAATAGCTATGACAGTTTAAGATTGCCCTCTTTCCCCCTCTTAAATTACTTTTATCACAGCTCTATTGATAGAATACCTAAGAATATCTGAGCCCTCCGCAGTCACCTCAGAGAAAAGTCTGGCAGTTTGTAGAGGAAAATTTTGCTTTGGATCCATGTACAAAGTCCTGTGTTGCACGTGTAATGTTTTGTTAAATTAGCTCCTCTCTGACAAATTTATTTGTGTTTCCATGGCCGAATCTCTTTCATTCCTTCCTCACCTTCCACTAAGTGGATGACTGTCATGAGCAGCTGCTCATGTCTAACAAATGTCTAAGGAAAGATCTAGCCTTCGTCCTTCCACCATGCACAAAAGGGCTGGCCAAGGGCTCACCACCACCACAGCAAGGGGAGGAGCATAAGCCTTTTGGCCTTGGGCAGCTCTTTGGAACTGTCTAATTGACAGAGGGTACAGGTGTGACAAAGCTCAAGGTATTTTACTGGCTGGGTCCAAAATTGTCTTGCCATTTACATTGTCTCATGTTGTGTCTTTGTCAGGAACGGTGGCTATTTTGTGGTGTCAGTCCTTTTATGAAAGAAATATGTATCTGTATATGCATTTGCATATAGATACATATATGCATGTGTATATGCATATGCATGTGTATGTGCATATGCATGTGCATATGATAAGGACTAAAAGACATTGTTTGAACACAATTCTTTCAGGAAAAAAGAGGTCACTTATTTGGTTTTTGTTGTCCTACTATCTGTTTAGACCTCGTTAGTCTCTTCCAAAAAATTGATGAAAGCCGTATGTCTTTTTGGAAATATATCAGTGAAATTAGTTTTCCATTGTCTAGCTGTTGTTAGCACACATATGAACTTTGACTGATCAGGCAATGTATTTTGATACTTGTGTTCTTACTGCCCCTTGAAAAAGAAAATAATATAAATTTCCATTCCCATTCCAGGTAATGCTTTGTCTATGGTAAAGTATCCTTCAAAATAACAAACAATGAAGGAACACCTATGCACATAAATAACTTTATTCTATAAACAATTTAATCTGTAAGGGTTTGAGTCAGAACTTTGATCTAATCTACAGGAGGATCAAACTCTATACCGTGATAGAAAGGTTAGGGATACTCTTCAGCAGCTTTTTCCCATGATTTTAGGAAAGTGATATATTCTGGCTCTGAAAGTCTGAAAATTTCATAGTGTCAAGGTTTATATTCTAGAAGGATGTAAAAGCAAAGATATATAACCTAATCAGTTAGCTGAACAGCAAGTGTATTTCTTTCAAAGTAAATAGCTTCTGCAAAATATTATTTATATAGTTCTTGCAAATTGGTTTGAAGTGTTGTTTAGACAATCTTATTATGTATAAAGATAAAAACTTCCATCAAGAAATTATGCAAAAGAAAATGGACACACCAGCTGGATAAATCTATCATACATCGGCAAAAAGCAACAAGCACTTTTAATTAGCTGAGTGAATGTACTTTGCTGAATGCTGAAAGCACAGACTCACTCATATTAAAATGTGCCTAATTTTCTGTGAAAAAGTCCCATCTGAACAGCCCTGACCATAGTCAATCATACTAAAAGCCACTGGTGCTTAATTTGATTTACCAATATAAAATGCAAATGAGGTGATTAAGTGGAGTGGCAGACATAGTAGGGCCTCTTTCAAACCATCAAGTTAAATGCAAGCAGACAGCAAACTGGCTGTGCAAAGAAAATTTTAGCATATTCGTTTGATTAGTGCTACAAAAATTTAATTAGGTTGGCTAATTACTTGACAAATTGCTCTACACCAGAGAAAAGGCAGAGCATGTTTTATTCCTGCAAAAACCCTGTGTGTATTTTAGCCCAAATGCTATCTGCCAATTTGCAAAAGCATTATTAAATGAATGAAAGATGGTACAACAGTCTCCAACAATGGCAAATTGTATAATGCATATAATTAGACAAGGCACACACCACTATATCCATATGTCCATGATCCCTCATGTCTAAAAATATTTAACACAATATTTCTAGGAAAATACTGTCAAAACAGATTATTACAAGGCTGTCAGTTCTTCATAAGAAGCAATATATAGAAAATACTCATTAGCGGAAAACACAGCTCATCCAAAGCATAGCCTCTTCACCCAAATGAACTCTATCAAATGCGGTAACAGGGATGCACTTTATTTCTACCTTGCTAAAAGGAAATAACATACACTGTTCAGTTAAGGGCTGTATCTCTATGTCTATTTATTGCTAAGCAATGCCAAGAACATTAGTTATCTGGGAAAGGAAAAAGACAAACTTGGATGAATTTCCCATTTTACAATTTTATTGGTGTGAATAGGCCACATAAGTAGAACATCAGAACTTCAGTGCAGAAGAACACGTTTTTCGTCTTGTCTATTTGCATTTACATGCCACGAAAGCTGCCAATTTTTATTCAGGAGACTGCATTTGCTTTTGCTGGCTTTTAATGTAACTAATCAGCCTCTACTGACTCAAACATCATGATAATATAAATAGATACCCACTTTATCTACTCAAGTGGAAAAAATAAGTATCATATTATATAAACATAATGCATTGCAATTGGCAATTAGATACTGCATTTAACTCAGGCTAAAACAATATCTTAGGAAACCAAAGGATACATGAGATCTCTTTTAACAGTCATCATACATGTGCATGCAGGCATAAAATATTTCTTGCAATTAGAAATTCTCAACTTCTACCATGCCAATATATTTTAAAATGTACAGCCTTAGTGAGATGTCAAAAACCTTAAATCAAATGTAATTTCATATTACCTCAGCATAATTATTAGGCTGTGTGATCAGGTTTGTTTCTAATATAATGTATGTTACAACAAATTTCAGTGCAGTTTGTCTGAATAATTGATAAACTCACATTAAATAAGAGGCTGTACAGGTTTTCTGATGATTTTTAAAGGATAGTAGCCAAACCTGGTATTTCAGTCTTTGTTTATGTTCTGATATTTCAAAATTCCTAATTTTCAGAGCATGGCACTCATTACTGCACTTAAACCTCCTGTGACAAAAATTGAAAGACCTGAAATCCATTTTCTCTTTAATAGAATCTTGTTTATATTGACATAATCCAGGAAGAAGATTACAATAGTTGTTAGGTTTCAAAACCAGTCAGATGAGGACAGACAAAAATGCAGTTAGCTGCAGTGCTACCCTCCTCCTCTTCCACAGAAGCATAGGAAAGGCAGTGCACAGGACTCAGCTCAGAAAGCGAGCGCTAGCATCAAAGTAACTAGTTCTGACATGTCCTAATATTCAGCAGAGTCATCCCCAGCGAGGTAGATGTTAATATTACCTGTACATCAAGTGAAAAACATCACAAATTAATTGTCTAAGACTGAGATTCTTAAAAACAGTAAATATAAAGGGGAAAAGAGAGGCTTAATTTCAATCCTGTTCTGTCTCGTCCACTGCAGGTATGAAAAACTCTTCAGTGAAGCAAGTTTTGTGTGAGATGTTTCAATAAACTGGAATTTTGTAATGAAGGCTAGACTGAAAACATCACCATTTTTGGAGGGAAAATAACCAACTGTTGAAAGCAAAGATTTTATTTATTCTTTTCTTTTTCTTGAGCATGCTATGGGCACTACACATGCATTGACGTGGGAAGAGGGGAAATCTTAAGACCAAGCAAAGGAGAAGAATTGTAGTTTCTCAGGGAGCTCTGACCTGATAGTATGGTAAGGGACATGAGAAAAATAAATTACCTACTTTTTTTTTTCCTCCATGCTTTGTGAGAAGCAAGAAGCAATTGTGTTTAAAAACATTTCACATAACTACACAGGGAAGAACAAATATATAGGGAATAACTATATATGTATAACTATTTACACAATTACAAGTGAAGCCAGCAGGGTAGAGAAAAACTTTATTAGAACATGTGCTGGAGACTATAGCTCTTCCTACAGCCATTGTAGACCAGAATATCTTTAGGAATTTATCAATATAGCATAACAATTCTTAATCTTTTTTTGATAATTTTTTTTTCATCATAATTTAGGTCCCTCTCCCGACAGGTGCACATAGTCACAGCCTCCAGCCAGCCTCAGTCCTCTAACTTTCAAACTCTCACCTTTCAGCTTCCATAAAGTGCAACAATTCGTCCTCCCAACTCCTTCCTACACCCAAATAACCCTGGTCTCTCTAACTGTCCTGATGACTTTTTCATCAAGCCATGTATATTGAATCTGTGTAAATGAAGCATCTTTCCTGTAGAGGAGCTTCTACCAGAAAACTGGGAGAGGAGCAGAAAAATGACAGGAATGGCACCTGTATGGGGAAACAGAGGTCAGAAGGGATTTGTGGGTCCTGGTCTCACCTCTGAGGATACATGCGCCAGGCTGTGTGACCTGTGCAATGCCCTTGAGATGCTCCGGACAGGGCCACCAGGGAGAGAGCATCCGCTGGAGCTGGCAGCAGAGGCAGCAGAGGCTGGACTGTGTATGCGGAAAGCTTTCATTTTTGTCTTTTTGTTTTGGGCTTTACTATCTGGGAATGTGCTGAGAACAGTGCTTGTCCTAATATGACAAATGTGCCAGTACAAAACGAAACTCTGGCAAGTTTCCTGTCTGCTTGATTTACTTCTCATTGCCGCCTTTCTCTCTGTGAAACAGGGGAGCAAACAAACAAGAAAATAAGACATTTGCTGCAGCAGAAGGGAACATAAAAGATAACCGGTAGCTTTCCTATTCTGAAAAAAATAAACACTTGTTAAATAAAGTCACAGAATAGGAATTAAATTATTACTTAGGTGAGACAATTAGAAGCTGGACCTTGCTCAGGACAAAATAGGTCTTCATTTTTGTTAGTGTTTCATTTTATAAAATAATATTTGAAACAATTTGCAATTGTTAGAGAGACACACAGCCCTGGAATTGACATTAATGAGATTAACCAAAGCTTTGGTTTACATGCAAATGACATAGTTGGTATATGAATTCATACCTTACAGTTGTTTTAAAACACTATCAATTTATCAAAGGACAATATTTAAAAAAAATGTTGCTCCACTGGATTATTTACAATTTATCACTTGTTATAAGAAAAAGCTGCAAGACTTGGTTTGGACATGTTTTTAGTATCACAAAGTCGCTCAACTTTTTTTGTTTTTTTACACGTTTTGTGTTTTATATTCTCTCCTGAGTATTGGCTTCTTATCTTGGAGACAAGACATTGGACTAAGCTGATATGCCGTTTCATTCTTCTGTATGCAGTAGGGTGATAAAACTTAGGTAAAAAGGTTGAAAAAACCCACTTTGTTTCCTGTAGGTTCTGGTCTGTTAAGGATATGTTACTTTAGCTTTGGTGGAAGGTCATTGCTATGCTATACATTGTTAAGATTTACATCCTAAAATTAGATTTTTGCTATAGGTTTCTGGAATCAAATTTTGGGTGGCTACATGACATTGAACAGACTCCTTAGCAGAAAAAATTCTGAGATTCATTTATTTGCCTTAAGACTCACCCAAATTAGCATTTTAATCATCTCCTTGTATATCATTCTAGATAACAGGTGGTATCTGCGAAAGTAAAGTGTAGTAGTTACGACAACTATTATTAAATGAGAAAAGTTCCTCTATCTTGACTCACTTTTTCAGTCCCTTCTATTTCCGCTCTTTTCTGACAGTTGTGGCTTGCATATTATTTTTTCCTTACCAATTTATGTATTTACATGTAAATAATGGTGTTTAATCCTGAAAAGCAGTTTTAGCACAATGAATTCACAGCAGCAAGATTTGGTTCTAGACGCTCTTGTGCATGTCTCTCTGAAAGAGTTAAAACATTTGGAATGGGCCATGCTAACAAAGGACCACCTGTACTGAGAATCTGAAGGGAAATAGTGAAGTTTAATGCTATCATCATAAATAGCATACTCTAATCAGTCTCTCCTTTCATGTGAATTTGAAAATCCTTCTTCCCTAGAAGTACTTGCTAAAGACAATTATGCAGGAGCAAATCCACACAGTGCTACTGCTGAAAATTGCCAATAGATTCTGAAGTGTTTCAAACAAGGATATATTAGATTGCCTGTGTACTTGTAAATTATAATAAAAGAGGGCAGCAGGCTGATGAGAATAAACAAAAAGCTTCCTGAGCAATGCACCTAATAAAACACAATCATAAGTTAATTTTTCAATGATGGCTTGCAGTCTGTGCTTATGCCTCAGAAAATGCCTGCTTTCTTTTATTTCTCAGTATTCCCTGAAGTATTAGTTTAGGACTAGTGTAAAAAATTCAGAGTTTTTCATGATAATAGAAGGATTTAATTTCAAATCCTGAATATATTTTAGCTGTTTGAATGAATATTTATGATGTTTGGAATGACCATTTGCCCACCTTTATAACAACAAAGAATTCTACTTTAGATGTGAACAAAAGTGGATTGTATTCCATGAAATGTTCTGGTTTTACATTTTGTACGCTGTGATGGCAGGCAGAAACATGTGAACAAACTCTGAACATTGAATTACAAGCCACAGTTTGTTCCCCCTTTACATTAACACAGATCTGAATAACTTCAGTAAGTACAATATATTATTCTTTGTTCATGTTAATACAACTGAAAAGACCCCCAACTTTGGATTAATACAACTATTTTTTTTTTTAGCTACAGGCTTGATATTGTAGAACTCGGGGACAAAATTTCAATGTGTGTGTTGTAGATGATGCAGCGAACACAGATGACAATTCCTTGTAGGAATTGATTGCGACCTCAAAAACATTGCATGTACTTGTCTACGCTAAGCATAATCTTCATATATACTATGTATTTATTATTAATTATTGTTAGTAATTAGAAAGTATTACTAATACTTTCATTAAAACCTTGCTTCTCTCCAAACCGAGACAAGGTTTCTGGAATGAACATGACACACCACAACCACGTGTCAATAAAGGCATGCAATTTTGTTCTCCATGACAGATTAATTTCAAAGTTCTGATGATTCTGCCTGTCTGATGTCCAGGGATTTAATAGCAATTGCTGGTAGCACCAAATCAAACTCTTTAGCTTATTTTAACCTCAGATAAAAAGTCATTATTCTGGTTATTTTTCCCAACTTGACCTTCTTGGTCTGAGTGAATTACAACCACTTACCAGTCTGCCATGAAAAAGAAAGCCTTTTTCTTTTCTGTTCTTAATCAAATATTCCATTTTAGAGGACACACAGGATAAACTTTTTTTTTTAAGTTTATGACTGAAAGATCAGATATTTAAGAAAGAAATGTTGATGTCTTGGCTTAAAAGCAAAGCAGACATTCAGGTCCCTGCAGTTTTGCTACTAACCATTGGGATGGCCAAGCCCTCTAGGTACCTGAGGCTTCCAGAACCCATGAAGTTCTGCTTCTGCATATGTCCAAATATCTGAATTATGACAGCACTGAGCAGCCAAGGAAAAGAGCTAAGGTGATATTTATCTACTTGAAATCCTGAATCATTTACTGGAAATGTATTCAGAGTGCCAAATTACTATGAGACATCAGAGTGTTGTTTGCTATTTTGAACGAACGCACCATATGTGTGATGTGTGGAGGGTACTGAAGTGTATGAAAGACGGTAAGTGATATAAGTATTATTTGAAAAATTGTTGAGCACGTCTTAAAGAAGGTATGTGCATGTGTGTGTGCGTGTGTGTTTGTGTGTTTCCTGCCAAAATAAGAAGTTGATGGATTTGAAATGGAACAATTTGGTACATTAGTGTGATGTTTGTTGGTTTTTTCCTTGAAGATGCTCAGAAGACTGAGGAACTGCTACATTTTCTTTCATCTATTAGAAGATGGTGGCTGCAAGACTGCAAAACAGCAATGTAGTGAAACAAACTGAAAATAAGAAGCGGTACGATGTACAGGGGAAAGCAGAGAGGTCCATACCTTGCATATCGTACTGCCTGCTGGTGATAGCAGTGTCTTGAGAAGAGGCTGTATGGGGTGGCTGTGACAAGGGGTTGGCAGCAGGGTGCTGCAGAGGTGGCCTCTGTGGGAAGAATTTGGGGCTGTCCCATGCCAGACACAGACAGTCCCAGCTGGCTCCAAAGGACAGACCACAGGGAAGGAAGGAGTGAAACTGAGCCTGAGAAGAGGGATGGGAGTGAGCAGAAGGTGTTCTTTTAATTTTTGCCTATATTTCTCACCATACAGATTAATTTTACAAATTAATTTTCCTGTAGTTGAGTCTGTTTTGCCCATGATGGTAGTTGGTAAGCGATCTCCCTGACTTTATCTCAGTCCACGAGCTTTTTAATCTTATTTTCTCCCCTTCCCTGCTGAGGAGGAGGGGCAGTGAGAGAGCGCCCTCATGGCCGTTTGGCCATTAGCCAACGGTAACCCACCACAAAGTTACAAGTGTAAACCTACCGTGGTTGCTGAGGGCCTGCAACCACGTATCACTGCTCCTGGTTGAATACAAAACTATGGAAAGTAAACTATAGTATATTTAATTGAAGGCATTAAAATCAGTGAGGTTACCAAAAGGTCTGAACATCGTGCTTTTGGTTGGATTTTGTCAACTCTGCACACCAATACTCTGTAGCAAATCTTAAACCCTGCAAAAAATATGTATATCTGAAAAGACAAATTCATAATTTACCTGAATTTAGGCTTCTGCGTTCTGCTTATATGGCATCTAAATGGTGTGCTGAGTGGCTGCCCTCCAACACCGCACAGTCCCTACTGCCCTGAATATGTATATTAAAAGGGTGTTGTGCTGAGAAAATCAGGGTAGATGGCATGCAGGAAGGGCTGCAGCTCCTCGGTGGTCTCAGGCACACTGACCCCACTGCCGAGCCTCCTCCACAATAGCTGCAGCTCTGGCTGTTGCGTTCCTCTGCGCTCTCTCTCCCTCCTGCACTCCTGCTATGGTAGCTCTGCTGCCTTTGCTCCGGAGTCTGTTGCACAGGTGACTGGCATTAGGCAGTGAAAGGATTTGTTATGTGTTTTATTCCCTTCTAGCTAAATCCCTAATCTGGCTTTCTCAGGAATGGACTGGAAGTAAAATAATGTCTGAACTACCTCGTGATTTTGTGCTGTAAGAAACCTGGGCAAGTGCCAGATACTTTACTGTGCATCTCGTGCCTTGCTTTCTTGGAGGAAAGAGCCGGGGACACTTCCCTGCAGACCTGATGCATCTGACACAATAAAAAAAAGTCTTTCCTGTCTTTCCTCCCTCCCTGTGAAAGATCGCTTCATGTTAAGTGATGCCTTGCTGTTAAAAATACTAATTGATACAAACTAGGTTCTGTAATTAAAATAGAAAATTGAAAAATAATGTCCTGAGGGGTTTTGTTTAGTTGACAAGAAATAGCTGAGATAGCTGGAGAGAGGCAAAAAAGGTTAGGCTTATCCAGCTATTTAAGTGATTCTTGATTAGTGGCTGCAGGCCTCTGCCTACTAAACTCTAGTTTGAAATTTAATAGAAGAAAATCTATATGAAGTGACTTTTCTATTGTAACTACGCACATTGCGTAAAGACCCAGTAAAGCTTTGTTCATTTCACCTCTGCACTCAAAGTGAAAGTGTCCTATCTATAATACTGACATTCAGTGTGGGTGGTGTAACTCTACCCGAGACTATTTGAGGATCCCAAAGGTGCAAATGGCACCTTTGACATTGTAGTCTTGTAATTTCTAAACTACTAATGAATGGCTGAGCCTACTTCAAAGACCCTAACAATTTATGTATTAGAGCACTGAGGCTGATTTCATGTGTAGTTGGCTGAAAAGGGCTCTGAAATCACGATGAGGTTGCCCAAAAGGTACTGGGCTGACAGCTACTGAAATGAACAGAAATGAAGTTCCACCTAACTATTCATCATCAAGAAGAGACTGAAAGCACCGGGCTGATCAAACATAACTTAGTAATGATTTTACCAGCCAGTATTTATTCTAGCAATTATTGTCACTCCTGTTGTGCCTTCATATGGAAAAGAAGCCATTTTAAGTAGGAAATTCATAGCCACTTGCAGTTGCATATGGACCTGGATATGGTTTCTAGTCTGGAGGGAGAACACAAAAGGTCTTATTCTGGTAAAAGGTTAAAAGGTTTCTTTCTGAGCTGCAGGGACAAAGTTATTACTAGAGAGAATAGGACTCATCTCCACTTTACCTGGAGCAGCAGGGATCTCTGGCCAGATCTACACTCTTGAAGGAGATATGACATATGTCCATGCATCAGCACGTGGACACATGTTTCTTGAAGTACAAAAACATTGGTTCAGTCACAGCTATTGGGTGTTCCGCACTTCAGAAGATCAGGCGACTTATTTTTCTACTCAACGCAGACTTTTAAAACCTAATGTTGTCACTCATTTATTCGTTCTCTCCTTCTTGAGCCTTATTAGAGTGATAAGCACACTAGGCTTTTACACACCAATGTAGAAGTAAATTCAGAAACATAATTTGGATCGCCTATGTAACCGTTTCCTGCCTTCTGTGCTCTCTGTGGTACAATGGATGAGGCACTCCCATGCTGAATCACAATGGCTGGAAGAAATGGAAGAAATTCCTTGTGGGAGAGACAGTCTACCCAAAAGTCAAACCTGGGAAAATAGACTAACTTCCCTGATATCAGATGAGATCAGGTTATAGTTGAATTAATCGAAAAATGAGTATTTCTGCTTTGGCAAATTGAAAGGTACCAAAGTCACTTGTTCCACCTCACATACAAACAACATCTTTTTTAGCAGCTTTACCAAAATTACTTTTTCTTTATGGAAATTTTCCACTGAAGCAGAAACAGGAAATATACCAGAAACTTTATTTTTCAACTGAAAACCAAGTATCTTCATATACATTTTCTAACTGTGTATTGGTTATATACCCTACGTCTACACACAGAGATCTTGAAATTGTTCACAAACACTATTGACCTTTGAAGCCTCCACTTCTTCTCATGAAATGTGCCATCTCCCTATACAATTGGTAGGGAAAGTCAGATACCTTTGTGAGATGAATTTGATTTTAGGTGAGTTAACTTACTCTTGAGTTGACTATCTCTTTCTGTTGACTCCAAAGGACTTATTCATTTGAGTAATGCACTCAAAATTGGTTGAGATAAACCCACATCAGCATCCCATTTATTCAGTTCTCTAACTCAGGAAAAGAATAAATGCTTCTTCCATGTCTAACTGTTCACTTCTTTTAAAGACACATAGCTCATCCTGGTTCAGAGGATTCATAGTGTAAGGATTTCAAAATTTCCATTGCAGAAAGTTTGTGATTTCACAGTTTTCTTTGATATTGTCGAGAATTAGAATGACCTTTATGTATATTTAAATTCACATAGATATGTTTAGAAAATTTTCTAAAAACTGATTGACCAAATATTTAGATGGTGTGACATACTGGCTTTTAATGGTGAATAGTTTCAAAGTGTTTCTGCACTTTTAAAGAGCTTTATTAAAAGAATGTCTTCATCCAAACCCCCCTATATAAAAAATATATATATATATATATCTGAATTAGTTTCTTTTTTCTTCTGACAATTATTTTTCTGGGGGGCCACAGGGTTGAAAAAATCTCTGACAGGAGCAGTATTTTCTTTGTTGAGGTAATCCTAATAGATGAATTTATTTGGCCATAAAGGTTGTTCTTTTTAGAGTGCTTTGAAGGCATAAGCAGAGGAAAGAATGCTCGAAAGAGCCTGAAATTTGATTTACATCTTTAGAACAAAGAAACAAACGAAAATGTGACTATTGTCTTTATCTTCGCTGTTATTGTATGTGGTATCCTTCTATAATCTTTTCTTGTAATGATACTTAATAGCTGCCTTCGAGATATTAATGGAAATTGTCACAGGCAAGGGAGATATTATTGCATCTAATGAAGCAAAGTAGGACTAAAAAGAAAAAAAGAACAATAAGTTAAATCTGAGCAAATAGAAGAATTTAACTTATTTCTGAAATTTAACCCTATACATGGTTAATTGTCATAAAATCAAAATAAGTGAATGCAGTTACTATTCAGCATACTAGTGCTGAATTTTTTCATGAAAGCTTACAGAGTAGTTACAGTATATAGATTTTGGAAGGAAGAATTAAAGTGTGTCTGATCTATCAGCCCTCAGTACATCAATATAACAATACTACTAGAAAATATGTTCAATTTGTATATAAACTATACCAAGCGAATTCCTGTTGACTGAAGATTATGCATGCTTCAAACCACTCATGACTAGGAAGATAAATAAAAACAATATTTTATAAGGGGAAAATATAATTCTGATAAAAAATGCAACTCTCCAAGTAAGTGTCAAAACACAAACAGGGGCATCACATTTAAATGTATTTCTCACTATCTTTCCACTCATCTAAAGTCTAGAAACATAACTAATGCATTTCAAGCATTTGTCCTGGCCAGTTAAATACAAGAAGCATGTGAAAGGAGACTGTAAAATATAAATAAATGACTTATCAAATACATTAGCATTTTTGTGCAAATTTTCAACTAAGTTCATCTTTTGGTAATGGAACATTCAGTGAAAGACAAACAGAAAGTACCATCCAAATAGAAGCTATGGAACATGGCAAACAGTTTGCCTGATACTTGTTTGTCTGACCCAGAGAAACAAATTTTTAGAACATTAGATGTTTAGTTTTAATTAGAATATGTTTTATTTAAATTATATTTTTAAAGCAGACCTAATTTTAGTTAAAAAAAAAACAACATGAAAATTGCATTAAATCTGCATGAAGCCCTGGATTTGTTGCAATTGACTTGAATAATTTCAATTAATGGAAAAATGTATTGAATATATTGAATAGCATATGTTTTGCCATAGTTTTGAAGAAAGTAAAGTTACTGAATTGGTAGAAGTTACTGACTAAATATCTTCTCTTATTTCTCTGTCTGAGAAAACATTTGTTGAAATGATAAATGTGCTTCTGGAAACAATAGTAATTTCTGCAGATAATTTTTTTTTTTTTAATTCTGTTATTCAGTGTTTGCAATTAAACAGTTCAGAAATCTTCAGGAAGTCAAAAAAACGTCAAAACCCACTAACAAAGGAAATCTGCCTTTTCTTTTTTTTTTTTTTAGCCTGTGAAGTGGTTATGGAAAAATGAGATGTACTACATCTAGAACTGTAAATTACACTGAATAGAAAAATAGGTGGAACTTCACTAAAGCTCGTTCCTTTGTTTTATATGCAAACAGAAAAAGCATGCTTACAAACCCATGATTCTTATTGATGTAATGTGTATGGAATGTAATTTTAGACAACAAAAAGTGTCATAAAATGTGATTTTTTTATATTTTAATTGAATTTTAATTTTCATCCAGCAGGAATTTTACAATATCAGAAGTTAAAAATCATTACTCACCCACTAAAAAAGACAATTATCATATGCCATTCTGACAATAGAAATTAACTTACTGGATTTTATTTATGGAATTTGTGGGCTGTTCTTGTATATATGTACTTAGACATAATATATCCATTGAAAGTTAAAGAAATTACAAACTTGGTGTGAAGGCTATAATTATGAGACTTATTAGATGCTAACATCAAGAAAAAGAAATACAAATCCAAAGAACAAAGGATCTAATATCATGTAATGAACAGCTATCTACGCTTGCTGCAGCTATGTTTATAGATATGAACATATGCAACTTTCAGAGGCAGATGAGAATGCAGTTGGTTAGACATGATCAGGAAGAACAAAAGAAAATAAATCACGATATGAAAGACCGAAAAATATAACAAGTTTCAAGATTCACTGATTAATTATTAAAAATAAACACAAATTATTGGCTAAAATCACCTTGCTTTAAATATGCACTCAGCAATGCAGCTACTGGAATACTGCTAATGACTACACCTGGAGGTGATCTAGGATTGAAGTGAATAAAATAGCAATGTACTTCCTTTTACATGATATCCACTTGCTGATAAGTTCTTAAAGAAAAGCTTTGGCCATTTGTATGCAATGATCTTAGATAAACTGTCCCATATATTGCTGTACATAAGTCTGCAATTTCTATGAGAAATCTTAATCAAGTGTGAACAGGAAAATATTATGGAGTATTTTTTATATCTAGAATATTCATACACAGGTTTGGATGCAAAATTAAAATCTCAACTGTTTATAAACCAAAATCTGGAAAAAAAAAAAAAGATATCATAAACAGTCACACTTTTTGTGGCAGTTTCAAATTTTTCAGTTTTTCCTGACTTTGAATCAAGACATTCTCTGCAATTGTTTCCCATATAATGTTTTAAAGTCAGTACATTTTGTAAAACAAAGGTACCCCAAGCCTGTATTCAGAAAATTCCCAAGCCATTCTAGTAAGCATGCATTATCATCTGTACCTGGAATTTGTAGCAGGCTAACACTCTCTGTGTAAAGATCGTGGACCGAGCAGTCTTGAAACTAGTGTTCCATTTAAATCACCTGTGCTATCGCAGAAGAAAGAAAAATATGCATCTTGCGAGGCTTTGGGGGGAGGTATTTGCTAACTCTAAAATAAGTTACAGAACATTCCCTTCATTTTCAGACTGTTAATGCTTATCCATGGCTTAAGTAAGAATACTTACTTTTTCTCTTCAATTGTGCACATTACAAACAGAGATTAGTGGCCTTTCACTTCAGGGCTGTCAGAGTTAAAGTGACATGAAGCTATTAACATTCTGTTGTAAGTGGCCAGAAGCTTCCTCTGGGTTTTAGTTTTTTTTTCATCAAAAGACCACTAAAACCCTTAGTTTGCACTGTATTCATGAAGATCACCCATTCCCTTTTCACTCGGATTGGACACTGGCACTGACTATCTTCAAATTATTAGTACTCCTTTGCAGCTGCCAGATATTTTACACTTCAAAAAGTCAGACTATCTCATATAAACTGTTCCATGATATTCTGTGTGGAAGACTCTGAATGCAGTAATCAGAAGGTATCCATCAGATCTATGAGATGGCCAGTTGTAAAAGGAGATGAGTTTTTGCCATACAACATTACTGTTGGATTTCTATTTATTTCACTACTTCAACAGTGCCACAAAAATATCATGTAAGTACACAACTCTAAATGCCAAACAAAATTCAAACACTAAGAGGAAAGATGGACAGGAATCTAGAGAAAGATTAAGCAAGGGAACATGTGTTTATTCTTTTGTATCTTACTGCTTTTTACCTCCTCAGTACTACATTTTCTTATACCTGTTATTATGATCCTTGAGAAAATGAAGACATCTTTAATTTACAAAGTTTTTCAGGTCAGCCTTCAGAATCTCTGACAACTGCCTCAGCATATCTTAAATGGATAAAATTCGATCTGTCTCAGAATTTTCCTATTTTGTAGTAAGCACAAACAGCTACTCACATATTATAGAGACCTGGAAACAGAGCAAACAGCCTCCAAAATGTCTGGAATGGAAAAGATTTTCCACTGTGCAAATTCTGACAGGGAGCATTTTCACTGCTGTGGAGATGTGTGTGAAACTGAACACACTGGAAGTTTTGATATCAACTTTAGGCAGCACGTCACCAAGTTTTATAAGCTGTATATAAAATACTGCTTCCTTTAGATATAGATATAAACCTGAGGGATCCGATCCATGTACACATCCCTCTCTACTCTTTTTCTTCCTGTCTTTTACTTCTTAATTCACTCAGTTCTTTGCACCTTTGAATAGGATTTCATCTTCTTTTTTAAAATTGTATAACAAATGTTTCAATGTTGCGATGGTTTTTTTAACATGCTGTTAAAGCCATGTTTTTTTGCTGTGATGTTTTCACTTGCAGTAGAGCTAAAGTTTGTGCTTTTGAAAGGCTTAAAAAATGTCAAATAAAAAGTAACTCCATGTATTGGCTTGTAGATAATGTTACTATGAGAACATAATAACATGTGCAATAGCAATCAAAGTAAGAAAATGCTGCTATGTGGTTTTGGTTTTTTTGGAGGGGGGTGGTGGTCGGTGGTTGGTTAGGTTTTTTTTGTTTCGGTTTTTCTTTTTTTTACTATTAGAAACTAGATGGCACTTTTCAACCTGCAGGAGCAACATTTCACAGCTTTCTCCCATTCAGGAAATTATGGTTTTGGTTACTTGCAGGTACCAAATTTTAGTGACCTTGAGCTATCAAACAGATTTTCTAATGTCTTCCGATGCTGGATATATCAGTAACCGGCTTATTACTTTTAACCTGCCCTTAAAAAAATAGACGAAGTCTGAAGATACCATTATAAAGTACAAACAAGCACATAATCGGAGACTTGTCTCTAAAACTGAAAACTCTTCAAATGCAAAGAACTTGACTGTTATCTGCAGAAATAATAATGATAATTTTCCATGCTTACATGGCACTTTTTTGAAGAGCTGGAAAAATCAGTTCTACTGAATTAAACAGGGATAGACAAATCTGTTCTAGATAGTTAATTCATATAAACTCTAAGGTGTTAGCACACTTACTTTACAAATGAGGAGAGACGGAGATGAAAGCTCAACAGAAAAACAGATTGAAACTCATCCTTTAACATCAATAGCCAACAGCAATGAATGGATTTGGATGTTGTAAAATAATAAAAATCTGGACCTATTTGTAAAATGAAAAAAAAAAAAATTGGTAGTCAAAACAGGATTGCCAAAAAAGCAAAACCAGCAACCCCCTTTCTAAGGAATATACAGAAGTTTTCATTCTAAATGAAAGAGGTCCAAGCTTTTTATATACCCGGAAACTACTTTTATAATTTAGCACTGTCTCTACAGGTAGTTTCACTCACATCAGGATAAAGTTTTAGGATAATCTTAAATTATTTCAAATATATTTTGAACTTAAAAGCACTTTGAATAAGAAGGAAGTTATATATCTGGAGGTTAAAAACACCACCTCCCACAAACCTCTTGGCATGATTTAACTGAAGCAGAAGAGATATCCAGGTAGAGCAGAGTGTGATTCACATGAAAGCTCAAGAGTCAGAAACAGAATGAAATTCACTCCTTGTAAAAGTGTAGGGAAAGACAGAAAAAAAAACCAAAAACCAACAACCCTCTCTGTAAATTATCATCTCTGATTACATTAAAAAAAAATAAAAAAGGAAAGCAGGGAGCATGTTGCACAGTACCAAGCACTACCTGAGAGCTGCGCTTCCCCGCACATGGCCTCATTCTGCACATAGTGAAATCAGTAACAAGGGTTCTTCTTGACTTGAGTGGATTCAAGATTGAGTTTATTGGCACTGTGCCCAACAGGCATCATTGAAACTGTAAGAGCAAGGCCAGAGACTCCAGTGGGAATCCATGCATTGACTGAAGCATGTCCTTAAGCAGATATCTGAGTCCCATAAAGTCAACAGATTTAAATATGTACTTTAAGCTGAGAACACGCTTTGTTGAATCTTGGCCTTTGGCGATTATTTGAGACATCAAGTTTTACTTACTTCCTGACTAAGCTCCTAAAACATTTTGAAAAAAATATGTATCTTAATGCCAAGGGTCACTTTTATTGAATTCCTGAAAGTATTGTTAATTAATGAAATGACAAGGGCATGCTTAGTTTCATCTCACTACAGATTTGTTCTTGTCATTCCCAGAAACAATGCTGTATGAAGTCAATTTAAAGCTGCTATTAAAAAAAAAAAAAAAAACAACAAACCAAAAAAAAAGGAACAAGCTTTGTAGATGTAAATTAGCTTTGCTCATAAAGCTATAATTCTAGAGATCCCTGTTCTGGAACAGATGAAGAGTGTCCCCACAGACACTTGCAGAAACCTGAAAAGCTAAGGATTTTGTTTTGCAGAAATTGGAGAAAAAAAAGTATGGTTAAAAATAATTAAAAAGAAATTTAACTAAACTTTATTAAATGACCCTCACTATTAAGTAAAAAATTAGTTTTAATAAGTTTGTTGAGAAGTATAAATACGGATACAAATAATCGGATGTTCTTGTTTTTGAATTAATTTAACAAATACTTTCTAAAACTCCCCTGGCTTCATAAAATACAAAATTCCTTAATTTGCAGAAAATGACTTCTGGTCATTCTTTTTCTGAATTACATGCATTTTAAGAACTGTATAGGGAATTTCTAGGAACATAACTTGATTGTTAGTGTGAAAATGAGAGTATATTATTTTTCTTTGTTTCAGAGTGTTCTCTCTTTACTAAGTAATGCTGTTTATTGTCCCCAGGAAGGGACATAATGATTTGCTTAAAACAGAGCATACACTAATTCCTTTTCCTACAATATCCTTAAGTAATTTATAAGTGCTTATTTCAGACTGAGGAGTTTGACAGTGCCCCTAGTGAATCTTGATATACATGTCTTACAATTCATACACAAATGATACTGCATGAAATATTCATTAGGAATACTCTAAATTATGTACCAAACAACGAGGGTACTGTCGCCGTCACACTTTTCATCTGGTAAATATCCCAGTGGGCACAATGAATTCACTTATATCTCACAAAGAGTTTCCCAACATGTTTCAATTATTTATCATATGGCTACAATCCTCCATGTGTGCGTGCATGTTTTTGTTTTTCAGGCTTTTCAGAAACACACCCACATCTTCAACGCTGCAGTAAAATAGATAAAACCTATAAAGGAAGGCATTAGCCTGTATTTTACTTTAGTTAAGTATATTTCAAAGCAGGTTCTGTGTTTAGACTGCATTGAAGAGATCTGGTCACAGCATAAACAGATTAGACTTCAAGAGGAGAGAGTTAAGTGTTTTTAAAAACTCCAGAAGATTTCCCCATTAATTTAAACTGAAGCACACAAGCAAGCGAATACAGGAAAATGGATCTATACCACATTTAGAACAGGCAGGCATCATATAATGACAAGAAGCAACAGGTCTATCATGACGAGATGAATGGTGTCATTTGTAACTTCTTAAAAGGCAGATGAAGAACACATGGTACTTCCTTGACACATGATGCCTAATGACACTTATCACTTAAAATAAGTAGCTAGAAATCTCAGACATAATAGATCCATTTGGAAAGTGCACAGCACGATGCTAACTTCTTACAAATATTTAACATCTTCTGACATGTCACATTCCATTATTCAATAATATAAACTAACATAATCTTGTTTTTTTAAAGTAAATTTAACAGAAACTTAAATTTTCCTACCCACAATTTTCAGTGCCTTAAGCTACCTTTCAAGTAGAATCAATCGTATCCTGGGCTGCATCAGGAGAAGCGTGGCCAGCAGGTCAAGGGAGGTGATTCTCCCCCTCTACTCCACTCTCGTGAGACCCCACCTGGAGTGCTGCGTCCAATTCTGGAGACCCTACTAAAAGAAAGATATGGACGTGCTGGAACGTGTCCAGAGAAGGGCCACGAGGATGATCAGAGGGCTGCAGCACCTCTCCTATGAGGACAGACTGAGAGAGTTGGGGTTGTTCGGTCTGAAGAAAGGGCGGCTCCGAGGAGACCATATAGTGGCCTATGAGTATCTTAAAGGGGCCTACAAGAAAGCTGGTGAGGGACTTTTTAGGATGTTGGGTAATGGTAGGACTAGAGGGAATGGATTAAAACTAGAGATGGGTCGATTCAGACTGGACGTTAGGAAGAAGTTCTTCGCCATGAGGGTGGTGAGACGCTGGAACAGGTTGCCCAGAGAGGTGGTGGTCCCATCCCTGGAAGTTTCTGAGGCCAGGCTGGATGGGGCTCTGAGCAACCTGATTTAGTGGGAGATGTCCCTGCCCATGGCAGGGGGGTTGGAACTAGATGATCTTTAAGGTCCCTTCCAACCCTAACAATTCTATGATTCTATGGCTTGCAGTTAAATTACTGAGGCACTGAAGATCCCATACAATGGAAAAGGGAAGGGCTAAGCAGTGTAGTTGCAGTGAGAAGCAGCTTTCCTAATGTGCACTCCTCTTAACCTAATATTACGGTTATAGACAAATAATACTTAGGTAAAGACAGAGACCAGGTTCGAATTCACCTGGGGTGGTGACAATGCTAAGGAGACAATGCAGACTATGACACAATGGCACTAGCAAGAAAGTTGTTTTCACTTTCTGGTTTACCAGAAGTTTCAGGGTAAATGCTGTCTTAAACAGTTTTCCCTCCAGTCTGTTAGGCACCACCACCGCTGCTCCATAGCTGCTTGTCCCTTCCGCTGTCTGATACAACTGTCAGGATGCTGTGCAGTAACCACACCAGAGTTTTTAAAAAAAACTTTTTTCCAGTGAAGGAGCAGGACATGTCTAACCAGGAGCATCTTCCCAGTGCAACGCCTAGAACAGAAGTTTGGGCACCACAGTTGAGGTAAAGCAGCAGAATGGGGCAGCTGGAGGCAGCAAAGTGGGAGGTGGGTTTCTCTGCCAAGCTTGCATGGAGACTGCATGCAGAGTGTGTGTAATTGTCCGATTTTTACCCAAAGTCACTACTTCTTGCTAGGCAACAGGAGCATCACTCTGAAAGAGCATAGGCTTCTAGACTTTATATATCCACAGGTATTAGTGATAAATTTTGACAATTTGGGAGAAACCCACACTTTTCAAATACTGAAAGCGATAAAAAATGAATCTTGCTTACATAATTTATCCTTTTATAATTCCAACACCATGACAGGGTAGAATTCCTTTGATATATGAAAACTCCCTCCATGTAAAAAAAAAAAAATCAACTCTTTTGTTTGTAAGAATGTGGCTCTTTCTTCTCCTTTTGTGATTATGTTATAAGGAGAACAAAAAGTCTAAATTTTATATTGTCATTTTCTTAATTTTATTGGAACTACCAGTGCTCAAAATTTTGAACTAATATAAAAAATTTAACCATTTAATTTTATCATTGTCACTAACTCTTGAGATAGTTTTAACAGTACTAGTCACAAATAGAAGACTATTGAACAAGGTGCTGCAGAAACATGTAGCAAAAATTATATTAACAAAGAAATGAAAAAAAACTCTATAGAAATGCTATTTAGCACAATCTTTATTTAAAAAAAGCTAAAAATAAATTAATAGTAATATAACTGTGTGACTGTTACCCTTTTCTTGATTTTCAGGCTCTTGAACACTTCCATCTCCCTTAAGAAAATCACACACACAAACAACTTCTCTTAGTGGACAAAGTAATACACTGATAGAGAAAAAAGTTGAAAACTGTTGAGTTTAGCGATACCAGCATTTTCTTTTCAAACAATTTTAATACTGAATAAAATACATGTTTAGCAGCACAAGACACACACTCCTGACCTTTCTGCAAATAGAGGACAGATAATACACAATTTCTTTCTAAAATATAGTTAGAACAATAAAACTGTTTTTAATAGCAAACAGTTTGGGCTTACAGACTTTCTCTTTCAAATGCTACTTTTACTCTCGCTCTTTATCCCCATTAGGAAGATGAGATGCCTCAGGGTGAGGTATATATAAAAGGTTTTGCTGTCTCTTTCTCTTTCTGTGTACCCCTTTTTAAAACTAATTACTCCCTCTCATAGCATCCTGGGCAGAGCACCTTGGCATTGTACGTTTACTAGAAAGGGGTGGAAAACCCCAACAACTATCAATACATGCTATTAAATTTCAGGTGAACTAGAAGGTTCCCTTTTATGTAGCACTTTACTGCCTAACAGATGTTATGGCTATTGACCAGTTTGTCTAAGTTTAAGGTTAAGGCTATGCTAGAACCTGACACTTTTCCTCTTATAAATCTGTTTTCTAGAATAGTAAAACCTGTAAAAATAAGAGCGTAATGCTGCTAGCATGTTTTTCTCTTTGGTAAAACAATGAGAAGGAAACAGCTAATTATTTAACTTTAGATGGGGTTTGTGGGTATGTGTATGTAAAATTATTGCAGTGCCTCTGCTGTAAACTCCATTGGCTCTTAGCAGCAGATGACAAAGAATTCAGACTTCTGGGCTCTGTAACCATTTCTGTCACTGATTTCTTACAAACCTTTGTGGAAGTGAACAGGTTGAGATCTAAGGTGTCTAAATCAGCATTTAGTCCAGTGACCGGTGCTTTTTTCCTGTGTCAGAGATCACAGTTGGTCTACAGAACTTGCTTGTAGCCCCTGGAGAAGCCCTAAGCAGCAAGTATGTTTATTTTGGTGACTGTGTCAGCATAGGCAGTCCTTGCTGCCATTCATTTCTGCTCCCATCTTGCCCCTCATTTCAGCACGAAAAATGTTTGCGTATTTGCACAGCACATGGGCAGACTGGTACAGTTTTTGGGTTTTGTTTCTGTCTTTCTAGTTTCCCAGTGGCCTTCTCCACAAACACAGCTGCAGCCAACACCACTCAGAGGTACAGTGAGTCACGGTGCTCAGGATAACTGCTGAATGATTAAAGCAGTTAAGTAACAAATTTCTTTTTTCATGGAAAGTGCCATACCACCAGCCCATAAAATAACTCTTCCCCCTTTACTTTGTCCATGGGGTGCTTCCCAGGCCATCAGGGAATATTAGCACAAAGATAGCATGCAATGTATTTATTTGAATATGGTAATTTTTGTTCCCTCAAAATCCATTTCTACATGAGCATATTTTGGACAGTAAAACTTATTTTTTTAATTAATTTTATTTTGTTTTGCTTTGTTTTGGTACCATGAAGTTTAAGAACTATGAAAATAGCTACAATCAAAAGCTCACGGAAGAAAGATCTGCTGCTTTCACGCATCCTTGGGCCCACTCTTGCACATATTACTTGAATGAAATTCCCCATCACATAGGACGAAACTTTCTAATGTCAACAGAGTTAACCCGTCCGACATTTTTTCAGATGAAATGTCTGGCTTCTCAAAATCAACCGATTTCAATTCTTAAACAAAACAACTGCTTCCTTCACCTGATTTCAAGAGGAACTTTGCCAGCAAAAAGCCTGCAAAAGTGGCCCCATTGTGTCTACCCGCCCTTGAATGATTGCTGCTTAGCAGTTTCTCTTAAGAAAACTGTGCATAATCGAAGTTAGACAATGGGAAAAACAATGAATATGAATGACTCTGGAATCTCTGAGCTCCTTTGTTATGCTGCCACCAATGTACACAAGAAAGGAACTATATATGGGACCATATGAGGTGATCAAAACATTAACCAGACATTGTAACGTTTTTCAATATTCTCAGCCCCGAGTGTGTGTTTGAAAGAAATGTGCTACTTGGAGCACAGCCATTTTTTTAGTGTGCGCGGCCTGTATCTTTGCTTACTCATGGTGGTGGTGGTGACAGAAGTGCTGACGCCGGTCCCAGAAGCAGCGCTGGAAATACCCCCCTCTCCCTTCCTCGCATTCAAAGCTAATCCACGGCCCTGTGAAAGACAGGCGTGTAATTTTATAGCAGCCTGTCCAGAAACTTGCAGTGAAATGCATAACTTTATGGCTGGCTTTCCTAAAAGTGCGCTTTACATGATAATTGGCTCATAAATATCTGAGGGCCAGGTTGCGATACCCTTCCTTGCTGGGACAGGCAAAGGGCGGCCTGCTTCTGCAGGCATAGCCCTGTGCGGGCTCCCCCAGACCCCCCGCAGGCCTTCTCCCTGCCAGGGGGTCCAGTGCTCAAGGGCTACGGTCCCTGGCAGAGAGGCCATGGGTTGCCTCGCTTTTCTTGAGCCTCCTGAGCATGCCCAAAACTGGCTGTAAAGTCTCCCTCCTTCGCTGTGCTGCAGACCTCACTCCTGGCCCCTGCCCCGTGCATCGTCACATTTTAAGGCCAAGCGTCCAACCCCATCTTGGGGCTGCGTGTTTCACTGCTTCCTTTGGGAGAATCATCTTTATCCATCTATCTTAAACTCCCAGTTCCTATTAGCCACCTTATTATACAGGGTGATGTTTTTTTCCAGCTGTTCCATGAAGTCTAATACACTATAAAGCGTAGTTATATCTGTGTATGTGTGTGCCTGCCTGCCTGCCTTTGTTTACACACAAATCAAAGTATTAAACCTATACCTGGTAAATATATGAGATTATTTTCAATCCATTAACTGAATCTGAAACACCTTTAAAAATAAATAACATTTTTCTGTAAGGAAAATTACTAAGTGGGAAATTATTGGAGACATACTACGCTGTGTATTTTGTGGTATCTGAGTTGGGGTTTGTTATTAGGAATGCTATTTGTTAGACGGTCTTTGTAAACACAGTATGCTTTAGCTGCTGACCTGCTAATTAGTAGGTCATGTATCTAGTTCCTGGTCAGGGCGGTTTTCTTTCAGGTGATCTGTATGAAATAGCTGTTTGTGAGATCTAGCAAGATCAGAGCACATTGTGAAATGACCTTCAGAAAAGACTGTATATCACCATCCCGTATGGCTACTTTGAGGTATTGTTTTTAAAAATATGGTTAAATGAACTGAATAATATTTCTACTACTACTACTGCTAATGATAATGATAATAATAACCTAATGCCCAGCTTACTCTGTGTTCTAAGGCACAGTCTCCTAATTTATATTTTTTGGCATAATTTTTCAAAAACTAGGAGATAAATCCAATGAGAATTTTTCGTTGTAGTATCTCATCAAAACTACCTTTTACCGAAGTCTGAAGTATTACCCAACAACAGTATCTGCATGTAATGCAAACCTCCCTGCCGAGGTGAGACAGAGGGTAAAGAACTTTTAAAACTGAAGTAACAATTTCATTTGTGAAATGTGTATTTAGCTAATTAAAAATGAAGCTCCCAGTCACTGGAGTTACAACAATGAAGTACAATGTAAGCAGAATGTATGTGATAAAATACTGAAGTTCTCTTTTTCTTCAAATTATAGTATTATTATATATTAGTTAATATGGGTTTTTCGTAATAAAACATTGATTGCAATCTCCATTATGTGAAGTTCTCTGTTATCATTATTTTATGTATGTGAATGAAAACAGGGCAATTAAATCCAAGGATTGATGACTACTGGCACAGTTGACTGCATAGCCAGGTGCCAGCAGGCAGAGAACCCACAGACAAATTCGTATTTCTTTCCACCTCGCTCTGTATTGAGAGGACTGTGTAAAGGTACGGTTGTGAGCAAATCTAGCCATTTCATGACCTTCATTGAGATAATATCTAAGAACTTCTCAGTGTGTTTTTATGCCTCAATTTATTTTTCCTCATAGTGCTCTTATGATACTAAGTTTTGGAAGAACAACTGTGCATATTGAGACTTACTGAGGCTGGTGCGGTACATACAAAATCAGATACTTTTCAGGAGCTTTTCAGTCATGGCAGAAGCTTGTACCCTGGTCCAGGTGTGCAGGCTCTCTGCTTGGCACACAGAAGTGCAGGATTCAAGGACTGTGACAACCTTGCCTACCTCCCTTTTCTCACCCACTCACAAACCCACATCTTAGATCATGTTCCATGGTCCCTTCTCAGAGTTTGGTGGAAAGACTTTCCTTTTAACACTGCGTGTATATGTGTGGCAGAGAGAGACTAGCAGCAAGAAAGTGGAATAGGGACTAGGGTTGAAAAGTCAAACCTTTTCTTTAAAAAGACAGACAGGGAAGGATAGAGGATCACACAGTCTTTATCTTTTAGTAACATACCCAAACTTAAAAATATTAACTTCAGCAATTGAAATAAAATTTTCAGTCAAATTATTCAGATATGCTGACATTTGTTGTAATATGACAACTTGCTATTGAGTACAGATGTTATCCAAACTTTAATTTCATTTAGACCCTAAACTTACTTGTCTGCTCTGGCTGTATCAATAAGCCAGCAACAAAGCACCATGCTCATATTGGAAGGAAAACATATAATTTTGTTATGGAGTCTCAAAATGCCAGTGGGGAAAATGTTGGTGCAAATCCAAATATAAATAGAAAATGAGCATTGTTCAGGATTTCCCACCAATAATCTTGTAGACCGTATGTTGTAAAATCAATTTATAAAGCTATTTCAGGAGTGACCTGCATATCAAGCCAAGTGCAGTTCTAAAAGCTTCCACTTAGTCCCTAACACAGCCAGAGAAGTTGGCATTTTACAACAGTTACTACATGGTATTACTGGCAGCAGTTCCACAAGCAACACATATTAGACTAATTACCATTAAACTATATTAGTTTCTGTTGATTTCCTGGCTAAAAGTTCAGAAGATCTTACCTTTTTCCATGTGATGTGCTTGCCAGATTTTACAGAATTCTCAGGACTTCGTAAGTAATATAACACCTTGTGTGAAGTCATTTCAATACAGCAATTGTTTATCGCAGAAATGATCCTCAACCTGGCTCAGATCTAAGAAACATTTGTGAATGCCACTTTGCCCTTGCCCACCTGTTTTATGTTTCTCCTCCTCCCCTTATCTACCTTTTCCACACAACAAGACAATCCAAAGTGTGGGCCATTTAAGTGTCACCAGCTCTGCAAGGCTTGAAAAGCTCTGCCAGTTAACATAAAACAAAATCACTGTCAGTTCCATGGAATCACATTTCTCCACCGCAAAGAAAGTCGAGAGGAGAGGAAAGGTAGCTTTAGAGCAGGGGTTTGAATGAGGACACTTTGTGAATGTAAATGGAAACTCTACATTCTTTGTTATTTTAACAGGCTGTGTCTGTTCTCCTTGGAAGAAATTGTATGAGAGGAGATTGGATTAAGTAGTTTTTATTTTATTTCAATGCACTTGTGCACTTTTACAAAGATCAACTTACTTAACCATGTAATAAACTCTTGTTTTAGAATAGTACTAGTGCATATTATACCACTGTAGGTATCTGCAAAGTACGGAGTTAGAGCAGGGAAACAAAACATTTGTTTCTTTGGTGAATGAAGCATATATCATTACCTTCATTCAGTATGTCAGATATAACTTGAACCTTTGCAAGGCAGTCAGAGCAATGCCAAAGTGCCAGTTTATCAACTTTGAGCAGTTTGCACCTATTCAGATCACTTTCTAACTCTTTACAATTTATCATTTGATAGGTTAGTGTTTATTCTTCCTATTCTGTCATTCTTGAAGTAAACATGATAAAAATCCTAAAACTTTCTTGGAGCAGAAAACATCTTCAGTCTACCTGATCCATAACAAAATCTGCCTTTTAGCAATAAAACACCTCTTTTTTACAGTCATTTGTGATTTTGAACAGCTGTAATCTGCAGAAACAAGTACAAATACTTAAAAAAAGATGAAAATCATCTGCATTATGGAAAAATTATGTCTTGTAAAGAACTAATTTAATCTTTCACAAAATTCTAAGACCTGTAATAAGGCTCTTATTATTTTAAAGTTTTCGTGTGTGCCTTGTCTTTCTGACTCCATCTAAACTGGTTCTAGTGGAAATAGGCTATGCAGTCAAAGTTATTGCATTAAGTTACAAATTAATTTTAACAGTGTGATGCATAGCTATAGACTTTAATGAAAGAAGGTGGCTGAGAAACAGCATAAGTGACAGAGGTTAGTGAAATAAGAGGGCATTAGAAGGAAAGAAAACAATTCGTGGTAAAATATGTATGTCTAAAGAAAAGAAGCATGAGAATTAAGCTGCAGTCAGTCGTATATATGTCCTGTTTTAGAAGGATAAATGAGGTTTTCTACAGAATTTTAAACATTTCTAGTGAATGCTAAATTGAGTCTAATACCATTTAATATTTTTCTTTAACAGAACAGATAATTTAAATCAAATTCAGTTTCACTGAAAATGTTCTGATCTATCCAAAGGAATGTTATCATAGAAGGAAGTTCCTCATATAGCTATCATACAAGAAATGATGAATCAAATAAAAATGTGAGAAATTCCTGGAAGAAATTTAAAAGACTGTTGTTGTGATAAGCAGAACGATGTTATTGTGATCAGGAAAAGGAGGAAAAAGCTTGTATTTTATAGGAAACAACCAAACCAGCTTCATTTGGTCTTCCAGTAAACTGGAGTTTCTATAAGGAAGATGAAAATACAGACGTTGGATAGAAGTACTTCACCTGAATAATGGAAAAAAAGAGTTTATAGGATGAAATGAGATTATTCATGACAAATTTGCAGAGAAAGAAATTATTACATGCTATTAGAAGAGTGATTCTCGCTGTTTGAGGTGCTGTAGAAAGATAAAGTACCATATAATCTTATGAACAATCTATTTGTAAAATTGTTCCAGCATAATATTGGATATTTTGAGAAATTCACATACTATGGAGTACTACAGATACTGCGTTCTGTGGTCTAAGATGGACAAAATGCTTGCTAACTGGAAAGAAAAGAATTTCTATATTTACTTCCGGGAAGATACAGCACAGGAAAAACACACGTATGCATTTCTGCACTTTCCTGGGCATCTGCTGTGGCTCTGTCAATCTGCTGTGGCACTCTAAATGTGCAAAATTTGTCCAGAGTACCACTGCATGCACAAAAACACCTATTGATTTCCCAGAACTCAGTTTAGTTGCTAACAGATAATAAAGTTTCAAACAAAGCTGCCACAGTATGTTAAATCTATGGTCATTCATGCACTGTATTTGAATTTTGAATATTTCCAATAAAAATGAAATTTCCAATGAAAATTACAAAATTATAAATTATTAATAATAAAATTTATAAATGCATACATCTAAAATTATGAATAATACACACAAGAATATTTGACGGTTGTGTTAGATTTATGAGAAGAAAAAAGATGTCACAAAAATAATCTCAAGAAATTAAAAAAAAATTAGTGAATGAGAACCTTTTAATGTATTTGATATGATAAGAAGAGAAAATAGAACTGGATATTTCAACCTTTAAGCCTATAGCTTAGATCTTGTGATGAGATTTAGATTATTATGATGAAACATACTGGAGCTGACACTCATAGGTAAACTATAGAAACAATTTGGATGTGACTTTTTTCCCCTATTACTTACCATAATTCCTTTTCTTCTACTTTCTTTCCCTTCCTGTATGTTCTGACTCTGGGAACACTTATTCATGCCTTTTACAAGAAGTCAACTTAGCCTCACTCTATATTGAGAGTGGTAAAACAGCAGATGTTAGGATGTCTTGAATAGTTGTCCTTGTTGCTATAAACAGCAAACTCAAGATAGTAAAAGACATGAGAAGTCACTGTCTTGTACCAAGAAATGGAGAACAGGGCATTCTGGCACAGTCTATGGTCAACATCGTGGCTGAAAAGAAAAATGAGAACAAGAGCCGAGGTATGCTTGGTACTGTGAGAAAACCTGTATAATGCGAGCCTAGGCCACTGCAGAAACTCCTGAAGAACATACAGCTGCTGTTCAGAAGTTGTTTGTACAATGACGGCAAGGCCATGGAGGTGCTTGGGTGCCGTGCTTCCAAACAAGAACTTTTTCAGTCAAACAAGTGTTTTTTTCAAACAAGTGTTTTTTAGTCCACGTAACAGAGTTTTTGTTACTCTGGTTTATGAAGAAGACTATGTTAGGTGTGGCAATTTAGTTATCACAGCAGCATCAGTGGTTTACAATGAGTCAACCGTAGTGTTACATAAACAGATCATTAAAAAAAATGTTAGCCTTCCAGAAATGATCTGATGCTCACGTTAGTGGGTGAAATCTTAGCTCCCCTGAGTCAATGGCTTTATTGCTTACATTGTCCACTAACTACAAGAATGTGTTACCTTTGTTATTATTGCCTCAAGAATACCTCTTACAGATTATAGTATACAAACAACTTGCTACTACCTCTTACAACTACTAAAATGATCTGTTTCTGGCATGCAAGCATCCATGACATGCTTTACTCACATACTCTGAGCTAAACAAACCGTTAGATTTGGGGACAGAAAGGAATTTAGTATGGTTTGAAGTTTAGCAGGAGATTTATTTCACTCCTTTTTAACATGAAGTGTGACCCACTTCCTAGAATCAGCTATGCATTTCTGTTAAGATGTCCCTTGCTATAACAAGAACCCAGGATATTGTGAGTACATTCTGCCACCTCTGTTCTCACATTGATTCATTTGCGTCACTTTCAAACTATTGTTCTGTTGGTCTTAATTTATATTTTAGGGTGCTGGGATGGGTTTTCAGGAATGTGTTATGAGCAGTTCTGTCCTGAGTATCTATTAATCTCAAGGATGGATGTACTGTGTAGTTTCTATTTAATGGCTGATGTTATTCTTTCCACTTCTATGTTTCAAAACTATGTTAGATCCATTCTTATATATATGCAGACCAAAAAGAAATGTGTCTTATCACTATAAATCACAATAAATTGAATGAATGTGCCATATATGATCTGATGGTAGAAGAAAAAAATTATTTTAAAGGATAAATACAAAAGGAAGCTTTATTTCCTGGAGGGGTTATTCTGTAAACTTCACATCTTTAATAAGCATCCTATATCTTCATGAAACATTTATTCAATTTCCACTTAAGTGTTACCATTCTTTTGCACTAACTGTGGTAAGCGTTCTTCCAGTTAGAAATATGTGTGTAGCCAGCAGACCAGTCCCACCCTCCAACTTCTAATTTCTTTCAACAATGTCCTGTAAATTAATTCAATTCCAAAATAATTTATTTTCAAGTAATTTCCTCATGAAGGACTGTGACTAACTGCAGATGACCCATCAGTCTGTAGCCTGTTTGGGTGTCACTCAGCGGCTGCAGAGCCTGGACAGGCACTCTTAGGAACCTGAAGCTGCAAAGACAAAAGACTTCTTATTCTATATCTTTTGGTTTTCATGATGCTGACAGTAGAAAGTCTATCAAGTGGGTGACTGCAGCAGTTCAGACTATTCAGGTCTGCTTCACTTGTGGTCCTCAAACAGCTTGCTCAAACCCTAGCATTTACTGTTTTGAACCTGGATTGTTTACTGATTTGGCACGTATGTAGTAGGAGTTTTGCCTGAATACGTGCTTCAGGATTAGCTCTATATTAAGAATCTACATAATGAACTGTCACAAAGAAATCCTGGTTTTGTCAACCTTGTGCAGCTGTACTTTGCATCAGCCAAACAATAAAACAGTCCCTGTTGCCTGGTATTTATGTGCTGAATGATGTGTGCCTGCCAATTATAGTCTTGCAAAAACATGTATATAAGTGATGTGCTCATAAGGGGCTGCTGCAACTGGTGTTTAGTGGAGCAGTCTCATAAAAGAAAAAAACCCACCATCCCTCATATGCGTATTGATAACATTTTATCCTTAAATCAAACTGATCTAGGGGCATGTTATTGTTTTCTGAGATATAACTATTTATTTCAAGTTTTTAGCATTTTATTTTGTATTCCCGTGTCTCTAGCCTTGTCTGTTTTAAGGAAAATAAAGTTAAAAAATACTGCAAATTTCAAAATTATATTCTTTGTTGTTGATTTCTGGATGGAAGGGTCCATAAATCCAGAGGAGATTTGACTATTCAGATTTTTAGAAATGTACCCAAGTTTCTGGCATGGGAATGCAGAATACCCAGGAAGCAAGGGCAGGACCTTTACTTTCACTTCTTTTCAATTTCCCCAGAAGCCTTGTGGCACCTGCTGTAAAAGAACTGTTTTATTGATGAAGAGAAGTGTAAACCCTGTAATCCTGTATTGCATGTAGTGCAATGCAGTTTTCTGTGTTACTTTCACCACTGAATATAAAAATATTTGCCCAACTGTCATTACACAGGGTAGAAAAAAAGACTCCAAGTTCACGTACTGTTTCTTTGTCCTGTTTCATTTCATTAAAACGCAGAGGTAGGCTCCTGTACTCAGCTGGTTCTTGGCCTGTCAAGGAAGCCTTGCCTTAGGAAAACGTTAAATGTTTCACAAATTGACATTAAACATGGCAAAAAAAAATGCACCTTCATTCAGTTATTGCTAGTTTTCTGTTATTGCTTGCTTCTCCATTGTACACTGTGCACAGCTGGTTTTCAGGCCCTGCCAAGACTAGTTGCAGAAAATAAAAATATTTGCCAGCTTCACTTTAACAACAACAACAACAACAACAAGAGCTTTTATTCTTTGTACTCTATGTACATGAAAGTAACAGGTCCACACTGCCTCCATCACAGGAATCTGGCACAGGGAAACTGTTGTTGGCTAGCAGCCGAGCATTTTGCGTAGAATACTACTACCGGTAACAGTTTTCATTGGCAGAGGATTTGTCTCCAATTGAATCCAAAGGTGGAAGTAGATTTCAGTGATTTTTTCATGTCTGCCACTTTCTTCCTCATCTTGTGTCCATTATTCCCATCCTGAGACTCCGAGCTCTTCTCAGTTAAGCATTTATACCAGCTTAGAAAACTAACTCCTTCCATTTGCAGCAGCTCAGCTCCGGCTAACACTACATTACTTTTATTACTACTTCAAATAGAAAGCAGCCCTATGTTGTAGGAGTTTTCTGTTCTTCTAGCTATTGAAAAGAGATGTGGCTGAACACCCTGTCTAATATGAACATGAACATCACTTGTTCAGATTAGCTCTGCTGAACAGCAAGCTTTCTGATCTGCACAGGAATAGGTGAGGGAAAATCAAATGAACAAATCTTTTTGGGGGAAAAAAAAAAAAGAAAAAAGGTCTGCAAACCACCTTAGTTAATTTTTGAGAATGAGAAGAAATAATCTGTTGTATTATTATGAGACTGCTTTCTCCCTCTAGTGTCAAAATTGAGACCTAGACCCATGTCTTCCAGTGTCGCCTCTACCCTATGAAATGGCCAGAGCTGTGTAGGTGCTTAGCACAAAGTTTGCAATAGAGGAAACTCCTTTTACTTCTAAAATAGATCTCTTCTTCCTCTCCAAAATGCACAATGGGTACAATTACCGCATGGCTTCCCATGTGCATTCCGTGGTTGAAAGGCCCTTTCTGTAAAATAAGGGCCATTTGTACAAGGTATTTATTCACACTGGGATAAATTTAATGAGGTGATCATTGCACTGCTAACTTTCCGCTAACTTTTTTTTTTTTTCAGAGGGATTATTTCTTCCTGAGACTGTATGACAATTCAAATTAAGTATATATGATGCTCTTGAGACTCAGAAACATTGTGAAGAAGAGAACTGAGAAATGCACAGTTGTAAAAATGAATGGCAAATAGTTTCTCTGTGCCAGTGAAGGACAACAAAACTCAGGAATCTCTTTAAACTGGTGTGTGTGAATTTTAATTCTGATTACTGAAGTCTGGGAGATTTATATTGCTGACTTTTCTGAAGCCAGGACTTCAGAGCAAACGGCTTCCTCACATAGACTTCAGGATGGGAAGCAAATTCTTCTGAGATATGCACCTTTCTTTTTTTTTGTTAAACAAAAGAAAGAAAAAACGTGGCTCTCCTCATTCACCACAGACTAGACGTCTTCAACTGGTGCTCTTGAGGAGAGGAAGAAGAGATCTATTTTAGAAGTAAAAGGAGTTTCCTCTATTGCAAACTTTGGCCCTACAACATATTTCTCATCCATTTGCTGCCCAGACGTTTATATCCACTGCTTTCGCAAGCAACTTCTTCTCCAGGCTAAGAGCAAAGACACCCCTGAAACATCACGTCTCTGCAACATCAGCTCTTGACATCAGTGGATGTCTGTAATACCAAAAGAAGCCAAGCTGAGAAGTACAAATCTGGGTCACAAGTCCTTTTGAATAATCTGTTTAATTGTTTATCCTTACCTAAGTTTGGAATTTCAGCTTCTAGTTTCCATTTCTCATAAAGATTTGCTTCTCCGTTCTTTGTGACCCTGAGACATTGCAGGTTATGGGGAAAGACGAGTTCATTTACTCCCTCCCTCTCAGTTTTGCCTTCCTCTCAATTGGCTTGTCCAGGATAATTATGTATTAGACACCTTTATGTCAGCTTACAGATATTCTTAACTCTTATCATCCCTTATGGTACAGGGGTAACTCTTTACAAATCACTAAGAATCACACATGTACTTTGGTAATATAACTTAAAGCAGACCGTTCTTAATAATTTAGAACATATACTAGCACCCACAACACAAATGAGTGATTTAACAGAGACAAGTATACATATATATATATTCCTGTTTCCAAGCTCACTTGCAGAAGAGCCAGCTGATTAACCATAAGCATATAGAAATTAAACGTTCAGTAGGTATTTTACTATAAATAGAGCTAAACACATATTTTACTATAACTTCGGGTTTATGAGATTTTGCAACCCATTAATATCCTTATAGAATACATTAATGTGAGAAATTTTACCTCTAAAGCTTCCTGCTTCTAAATGATGAAATATAGACCCAGGATTTTGTTACATGGAATTCGTTAATCCAATTCAAAAATGAATCTTACTTTAAAATCAGTTTACATAGTAATTTATCCCTTGAATAACATAATCATTTCACACGATTGACTCATTGACTACTATAATGTATTTCTTCCTATCAAAAAATCCACACATATTTTAAATACACGTATATCTTAGAGACGTATATATCTTAACCTAAAAATAATGGAATTGTATTCATTTTTCAAGAAATGTTTGGAGATTAAAGACTAACATAACTGTTTTATATCTACAGAATTCAAACAATGCTAAACTCAGACTCTGCGTTTACAGACTTTAGACTGTAAACAGATGTCATTAAAGATTTTCCCTACTGGAGAACATAAATGGCTAAGAAAATAAATTATTTTTTGTCTTCAAATCAGAAAGGTTAATTAGGAATGAATATTCAAAGCTGATTGATTTTTTCTTCAACAACTTAAAAAGGATACTGCTAGTGAGTAGTGGCAGTGCTTTACAATGTAACTGAGCCAAGAAAGATGAAACAGCTTTCTCTTTCATTTTTTTTATACATGGCTATGAGGTAACAGTTAGAGTTGCTTGAAATTCAGAAATCCCACCTCAAGAGAAATCTGACATTTAACTTTTTCATCCTAGGAAGACAAATTTGAAATTTTCCACATTAGAAAATGTCTAATAATGCTATTTGGAAACGTCAACACATTTTGATCTAGGTAATTGCCAGACAATAAAAAAATTCAAAGATTTCATTAAAATTTGTTGGGACAATTAAAAACGCTAAATTTCCCTTTACCATGTTGCGTAAAGGGTTTGGACATCTGATTTCAGTTCTGGCTGCTGGAGCACATCCTCAGGGGTGGCTGGGTCTCCCATAACATACTCATATGACCAGGCTATTATGTATCTGAAATTATGGAATATAAGAATGTGTTCTGTGACATCTTAATTCTACCACTATGTGGGCAAAGAGAAATATGATTTTTACTACTTATTAATTAGTTGTGGGTTCTGTGTTTTACTGGAGGACAAGAAACTACAGAAGGTGGGCCACAATCTGAATGTCACAGTATTTTAAAATGCATAGGATTACAATTCAGGGTTTCAGAAATTCATTCACAGAATTTAACACTATATATTAGATGTGGTCAGATCTTTTGGCTTAATGTCTTATTCATTAAAAACTTAGATGACTGTAGTTAACAGTGTTAATTAGGAAACAACTTTTCCTGTACAGCATGCACAATAAATCCATCATAAAATAAAATTGCCTATATACAATCCTTAACTTTAATGTTAACCTGGGGATGTGACTCACAGTCAACTCATATCTTACTGGTTCCTATTCCTTACTGCCCCAGAACAGACGCCTTGCTCAAACGGATTTCTTTGGAGGAGCTGTATTTTATAAGAAGGGAATAATTCAAATTTCATTTAGCTACAGTGAGGCCAAGAATGAGTCCCAATGGCTAGGATAGCCCCTTTGGATATGGGAAAACATCTAGGTCATGCTCCATTCATTCCTGCAACTTAGGTGAAACTTAGGTGGCAGGACAAGGGGCAACAGGCACAAACTGGAACAAGGAAATTCTATCTCAACATGAGGAAAAACTTCTTTACTTTAAGGATGACAGAGCACTGGAACAGACTGCCTGGAGAGGCCATGGAGTCTCCTTCTCTGGAGATATTCAAACCCCTCCTGGATGCATTCTTGTCCAACCTGCTCTAGGTGAACCTGCTTTGGCAGAGACATTGGACTAGATGATCTCTGAATGTCCCTTCTAAACCACTACCATTCAGTGATTCTGTGATATTTCCTGTGGAGGATGGGTCACGTAGACATGCAGCAGCTGGCTGAGCAAGAGCTTAGCAAGCATCGCACAGAGTGTATTTGAGAGATAAGAGAAGCAAGGACGCTGCGGCCTTGTTAGCAAAATTGTACAACAACAGAATGCTTGTGGTTAAGGAAGATAAGGAAGTAT
Organism: Stercorarius parasiticus; assembly: GCA_013396915.1. Classification (NCBI taxonomy): domain Eukaryota; kingdom Metazoa; phylum Chordata; class Aves; order Charadriiformes; family Stercorariidae; genus Stercorarius; species Stercorarius parasiticus. Next base: position 272,138 of record VWZL01000362.1, read on the forward strand.
GGGAATGACTGACCCTTAAGAATGTAGCCAATAAGGAGCTCGCCTTTTGCAATATGTATGAGCTAATTATAATGAGTATAAAAGCTGATCTTGCTGACTGAATAAACGAAGCTTGCTGATCACTCATATTGACTGCCCATGTCTTCCCGCCGTTGCGACAATTTCCAAGTGGTAGTAGCATGAGTTGTCCAACACAGCTCTGGAAACATCTTCTGGACTTTAATCCCTTCAGCAGGTTTTGAGAAAGGAGCGTGTAGCTTCAGTGCCTTGGCCATGCTCCATATATGCCAGGCTTTGCCCTGCTTTGTTTTGTTAGGTCTGGGGGATCCCAGGTTTGCACAGGGACAGAGATGTTAGTGTCTGAGAAACCATCGTCAAAAAGCTGGTCTGTGACAATGCCTTTGGATTTGTCAGTGTTTAAGGGGCTTGTTTTACATTGTAAAGTTAGATTCACATAACAAGATTCTACCTATGTCCTATTTTTGGCACCAAGACTGCGAGGAGAGGCTTTGCTCTTTTTTCACCTAACATCATTTTAGAACCCAAACAGACTACAGGTAAAATGAGAAAGTAATCAGAGGTCTTTCTACAGAATTAAGATTGAGATTTTTGGACCATTTTAATGGATGTGTTTTAATGGAAGATTTGTAGCTAAATGCTTATCAAGATGTTTAACTTTGGGTATTGATATTTAAAATAAATCTTGCAGGTCTGGAGCTGTAACCAAACTCAGCTATATACAATATTATCGCTTTGCTGAAGTGTTGCAGCACAAAGAGGAAAGGTACCCTTCTAGGGGAGAAATAGGCTGTAGTCCTGTCTTCTCACAAAGGAGAAGCTTCCTCCTGGGAAGGTTACATTTAAGGAAATTCAATTATGCAGCTGACCACTTACAGCCATTTAGTATGAATTTTCCATGTTAAAATCTTGAAATTGTTGATTAATTGGGCTCTAGTTCATACAGGTTGTGCATACATTTGTTCTTAAAAAGCTCTTAAAATATTCATAAATGAAACTGTTTTGTCTGTAAAGCCTGAAAGAGTGTAAAAAAGAAAATTCAAAGGCTTTCCCCTTCTGCATTTTACACATAATGATATATATATAAACACAGTACATTGGTTTATACATATACTAGAGTTTATAAAAGAGGTCATTTGCATACTAAGCCTCAATAATTATTGAAATCATATTAAAATCACATTAAAAATGCTACCTTGGTAGTATTTGTATGCCATAGAATCACAGGATGATTTCAGTTGGAAGGGATTTCATGTTTTTATACTAGAAAGACTGTCAGGCTGTAACATATAACGGGCTACATACGCAGCTGGCAACTCTAATGCTTTACAGCAGCTGACAATCCAAGCTGATGTTCAACATATGTGAAGTCCTTAGTGCACAGAAAATCAATAACAAAATTTCCCATAGTTAGGTGACTTCCCTGATCTGAAGGCTGATATCACTAGAGAAAGAAATTTTCCTTCCCTTCACTCCTGATTTCCTAATGGATTCTAACTGTACTGAAACAAATAGATTTATTTCAATTGGTCCCTGTATCAGGCTGTATAGTAGCTATTTTTCAGGTAATACTTGAGAATTTATTTATTAAATAAAGTGAACAATTTTTTTCTGTTTGTTTAGAAGTTATTTGATTTGACCTTGCACTGTTTACATTTACTCACTGCCAGCCTTAATCAAAATTTCTGCTGTTTAGTGGACTTAATGTAATCTCCAAAATAAGAAAATAGTATATAATTTATTGTATTCCTTCAATGTTGAATGTAATAAAATAATGATAATATTTATACTATTTAGACTAGACATAGGAGCCTCAGAAAAGCAATTAATACTCTCCTGGGCTGTGTAAAGTCAGAAGAAATGGTGTAACTGGATTTTCAGATCTGCCACAAATACTCTATGAGACTGCAAATCACATACAGTTTTGACATCTCAATTATCTGTTACTTGTTTTTCAACAATTCTTTGCTTGTTTTAATGCAAATGAGTACTCACCTTTATGAATGAAGATATTCTAATATTACTGGAAAGACAGTCATTGCCAAACAACCTGTTTATGTGACACTGTCTTAACTTTCAAAAGTTTTTCGGTCTCAGCTAATTTTTTAATATTTCTAAGTCTTTCTATTTACTGAGGATTTAGAAATGCCCAGAAGCTGCTTTGTTTCAGAAGAATGCAACCAGAACATTTTGCATTTTTCCATGGGGAAAATCTTGGGAAAAATAGTTTGAGAGTGACTGGCACATTTCATTGCTACAAAGTCAAAATGCTTGGTTTTAATATTTTTCATTAAAATATTGTCTATTTTTAAAGTTAATAACTTCTGGCATGTAACAGAAATCTCACTGCACACCTTGCCTTAAAACTAGTCCCCCTTTCACATTTGAATCAAAGCAACAGTTAAAAATATTTCATTCCTGAAAATGTCAAAATGGAATTTCTCATCACAGTGGGTAGTAGTTGCTTTCTAATTTTTCTCTTAATTTCTCAGAACATACAAGGGAAACTGTCTGAATTTTGTGCAGCATTTCTGTTTCTATGGCACTGTATTTTCAAAGGAAGAATAGTGCAGTCAGTGTCACACTGAGTGGCTGTACGTGCGGGGTGCAGGCTCTGGGCTGGTCCTCTCTGAACCATCTGGAATTCTGTTTCTGGTGAAAGCCAAGAGAAATTGGCAATCTTGGCTTTTTCAAGCTTGCCTGCTATCAGTAGAACAGAGTACTACTTGAAAGGTTGAGCTTGGTTAAGGACCATCTTTGTGAAACGGTAAAACTTTTTTTCTCAATAATATATAGCTAAGCGATAAACAAGGATCATGTCTCAAAATGTAGGAAAATTTAAATTACTGTCAAATAAAAGCATAATCTATGATAGGCATTAACGAAGCCTAAAAGGAGAGCTATTTTGGTAGGTTAAAAGAAATGCTTGGTTTTGGATGGAAGTGGAATCTCATTCAGTTGAATTTCATTCAGTTGAATATGAAGCAAAGTTTAGTGTCTTGCAATTCTAATTATTTTGATTGTTTTATTTTTGTTGTATACAGGAATTGTGAGAAAGAATGCGTTGTACACTGATGACATTTGATAGGAAACAGAATTCGAGAGAAAGATAAGATTATTTTCAGATGGACCTTTTCAAATTTAATAGATTTAATGGATTATAAAATACTTTAAGTGGTAGATTAAATAAATTACAAAGAAAGCATGGTCACTTAAAGACTGAAGGGAAATATACCTTTGTAAGTTATGCCGTCTAGTTTAGAAACATTGAATAAGGTTATTAAAATTCTCTGGAAGAAAGTTTAAGAGCAGTTAAAAACACAAATTGCATTCTGAGATATAAAAAATACTTTATTTTGGCAGCAATCTAGTAACACCTGCTATACTTAGAGCCCTAGAACATTTTCCATTAAAACTCCCTGTTTTCTCATCACTTTCCTAAAAATGCAACCTTTGAGGTTGGATCCTTCATCCTGTCTAGAAGATATTTTGTTTTAGTATCAACCATTTTCTATAGATGCCAACCTTTTCCCCATTTCCCTAAATGCCTAGAGCAGGCTAAGACTGCAACAATTTATAGAAGGATTACAACTATTTTCATTCAATATAGCCCTAGCAAAAGAAATGGGAAAATGGCATTAATGAATTAATCTTCCACTCTTCCTCCTCAGAATTCTGCAATGTTTTATCATTCATCATTATGGTGTTTTATCATTACTGTTATTTTCTGTACCCCTTCTCATATTCAACCTTCTTAAAATGTGGTTACTAAAAATGGACAAGGTACTACAGAAGATGTTTTAGCAGCACTAAGAATAAGTAACCACCTCTTCAATGACTGTGCTAAGAGCACATCAAATTAAGTTTGTTTTAAAGTGGCATCACAGTATAAGCCAACATGGGGCTTTTGATCTCCTATGGCCTTCAGATCCTTTTCTCAGATAGTGCTGAAGAATAATTTCTTTTCAATTTTTGTGTATGCATTTGACTTTCCAACCATAGTATCTTGCCTTTGTCTTATTTTGTATATTTTTTACATTTCTCCACTCAGCTGAGATTTTCTGAATTCTAATATTGTCCAGTAAACTGCCTGTCTCCGTTCTTTTTTTTCCATCTTTTAAATTGTTAGTGAAAGTAATGATTAGATTCAGCTATTAGGCCATGCAGACCTCAACATGGCCTCTCTTGGACCATTATTCTGACAGGTTCCTTCTCTGTTCTTTGAAATCAAATCGGGTATCCTAGAAGACAGTAATTAATAACACTGGGATAGTGCTGGTTAGTTGTTTACAAATTCCACAGTAAACTTTATTTGACCTTGCTGACTGATTATACCTAGAGGAAGCACTGTTTTTCTTTTTTTTTTTTTTCTTTTTTCTTTTCCTACTGTTCCTTCATGTAGAGTGCCCTCATGTAAAGGTCACATTAGACATTAAATATATAACATACTTTAGCCATATCTATTTAATCTGATGTTTATAAATAGATATCCAGTGGGAGTCAAAGTATCATATTTGAACACTTTCTCAATAAAATATCTTGTGAGATATAAATGCATCTATATTTTCTTCATAATCTTTCAACATCATGTTTCTACAATCTTTTCTCCCTACCATTTTTGTTCTTTGTCACTTGCAATCGCTTTTGCTTCTTAATCATTCTTGTTTTATAAACATTTTCTGTGAACTGTTCCCTAGTAATTACTCTGGCTCTGGATTTTATTTCCTGTGATTGTGGCTACTCCAATTTGATTTTTAGATTCTGTTGATATAACCACAATGATTTTTTTACCATGCTTTTTGTATTTCTTGTATGTGAAAACAATTTCCTCTTAGCTAATTTTTAATACAGTTTTTTTCAATAAGATTCAGTGTTTTAAAGCCCAATTTACACGAGACCCTACCTATTGATTAACTGTATTTGCTCAAGTTAATTTTCTTATTCTATTGCTTTTACTTTTTTTTTTTTGAGTTATGAACTTTATTATTTACTTTAATCCAAATTGTCTTCTGTCTTTAAATCCTCATCCAGATCCAGTGTATTAGCCAGAATTGAATTTAAAGTAGCTGTTCATAAACCCTGAAAAAATGTTACGTATATTCTTCCATTGCCTGTGTGAAGACTCATATACTGCAAGTGTGATGAAGTTTGGTGTATTCTGAGCTCCTCAGCACAAGAGAGACTGGAACATACTGGAGAGAGGTCATCAAAGGGCCACAAAGGGTGACTGAGCATGAGAACATGTTGCCCAGGGTGGCTCTGGGGTCTCCATCCATGGAGATGTTCAAAAGCCATCTGGACAGAGTCCTGGGCAACTAGCTCCAGGTGACCTTGCTCTAGCAGGGGGATTGGACCAGATGACCTCCAGAAATCCTTCCTAATCTCAATAAATTTCATTTCACGAAAATCTATCTTGAAAGTAGAATTTGAACACTGGAAATATTTTTTGGGATCGTACATAAGCAATGAGGATAAAACGAAGTACTGATCAGGTTTTCATTTACTGAGGATTGTCAGCACTGCACAGTAAATGGTCTCACATTTCTTAAGGAAAAGTTAGAATGTGATAATGAAACTAAGGACTGCACTATAATGCATGTATACCAAAAGGTTAACCAAAGGTTTTACAGAGAGAAAATTCCAGCATTTCCTTTTTCTCAGTAATTGGCACTACTACATTAAATTTTTTTTAACCATATTTAGTATGTAGCAGAATTTGTATTGAAAGAAAAGGTTAACAAGGGGACATCAAAGCCATTTGGACAGGAGAAAAGGAAATAAAAGGGCAACAAAGATAAGGCATGGAAGATTCATCAAGTAAAGCCTTTGGGAGTAATTTCTTTGCATGAGGACCCATTAATGCATGTAGTAAATTTCCAAGGTCAACAACAGAAGTTGCTACAAACAGTTTCATAAAAGAGCTGGGCAACAACTTCCAGGGAGACAATGCAGTCATTTTTACTAGGAATGGCAAAGAACAGATCAGAATATTTTCCCCCATTAAATAGTCCTGTTCACCCCACATTCTTCTTTCTTTAACTTGCTGCTCTATAAATGGGTCTTTTCCAACAGTAATAAAAATCAATACAAAGCCCATTTAAAATGCAGAATATAGAAGATTAATGAATTCTTAGCTGTAGTATTTTATATAGTAAAGAGAGCTGTTCTATATAGAGGCACAACAATATTGTGTGAGGCCAGGTTGCTGTTCATACCTCTATTAAACGGATGGAGACAAATTCCATCTCTCTCTTTTCTCTTATTACCGTGGGACAGAAGGTGTTTGTACGTATGGGTTCACTGCCACTGCAAAGATGCAGGCCTCTAAAGGTAGGTGATTTTCTTCCTTTTCTGATCAGGGTTTACTCAGATTATTTTTCATTCGGGTTAATGTTATTGATTATTGTTATTACAGTGTTATGTTGGAGCTAAGCTGCCGTTGCAATTGGAGCACTGTTGGGTATACACTTGTAAAATTCACAGTCAGAGACAACCTCTTTCCCCAAAAGCTTATAGTTTAAATAGAACAGAAAACGGGTAAAGTGACTTGCTCAAAGTTATACATCAGACAAGGCACAAACTGGGAACAGGATTTTGCCTACTGGAGAAATGAAGATTTTTGTTGAGAATTCATCCCTTTTGGGCCAGAGAATAAGCTCCTAGACCATACTACTGCAGAGTTCAGTGTCAGAGATTTTGTCAGTTTTAAACATAATTTTCCTCCAAGCACAAGTGGTATTGTTCAAAAGTCTGTTCTGGACTGAGCTTTAAAATATCTTGCATGGAGAAAAAGGTTGGAGGAGAAGTTATTTAAACCAGAAAGGACTTAATTATATGCAATGGAGGGGGACATGAGCCACATTCAAAGCGAGTATATTCTTCCCTGGGTGTGTAGGTGTAACTCCCTCGTGTATATTAAAAATGATCACTTACAAAATGATTTTAGATATATTAATGGACTTACCGCCAATCTATTTCTGCTTGTCAGATGTGTCACCTCACATCCTTAGAGTACAAGAATGGCAACACTCTCTTTGCTTTTGACAAGTGAACTAAAATGGAAATCAAGGTATTTCTATATAGGCTTTGCAAAGGAATTTACCATTTTAACTGCAAGAGGGCTAGGAGCTTTCTGATATTCACAAAGGTCCCTGACAAGCAGAAGACTATTCGTAATCGGAGATAAACACACAAAGTTTCTAATAAGGTCAAAGTCACTAAGTTATGCTATAATTGACGTTGATTTCTTTTTTTTTGTGATGAAAACCTTTTGTTTATTTTTCTCCAAAGATTATAATGAAAAAATACAACTGTGTACAATCTTACGTACAGCAAAAATTCTTTACTCCGATCTCCATTCTGTCCTGTTCTCATTTGTCTCATTAAAATACTGTAATTCATTTTCCTGAAAGCCCACTTTATTCCTTTTTCTACTTTCCTTGCTATTAAAACTCATTGAAAGATGTGGTTGTATTCTGGAGCTGTACCTAGCACTGTAACAGGTGTTGCATTAGCCAGTGAAAGATTTCTTCTTGCGTGACTCACAGTAGTAGCCAAAGCACCCAACAAAGTGCCTGGCAGCTAAATAGGATTTCCTCGTTTAATGACCATAATGCTGTTGCCTAACATCTCACTGAGCTACTGTTTTTTAAACTTTTATGCTGCTATTTTACTTATGTAGATGTTTTGATTATTGTATCATTCAGTTGCTGATATTAGTCTTTGCTTATGGACACTTGTGTTCACTCTATATGTATATAAATGATGTGAGATATTCTTCCTTTGAAACAGCTGTATAACTCTCATGTCTCTAATGCATTTTATCGCAGCTGAGTAGTGCAGACTTTTATACTTTGTCAACAAAAGATTTATAATCTGTGAAGAAAGTTGTGCATGGAACAGTACTTCAGAATGTGTTGAAAATGTGTATGTATGCTTCATGACTCTGCTTCAAATGAGATTTTCATATTAATATCTATTTTTATGATATTGTTTAACATTAATTAGAATAACTGTGCGTAATCGGAAAGGTAATACATAAGGCATGCCATCGTTTTAGATTATTTACACATACATAATATGACACAGCCTGTGCTCAAGAAAACTCAGATTTGAGCAAATCTATGCAAAGGAATTTTTGTTTGTTTACTGTTTCAAATCATGGCTAGTGGCCTCAGCTTTACTAGACTGATGCCTGGCATGAGATCATATAACTATACTGTAATACAGTCAATAACTGAACTTTGATCTCCAGTGCTGTGGGCAACTGCTACGGTAACAAGATTTTCCTGGTACAGAAGAGTGAGAGGACTATGCTTAGTAAAGAAGAAAAGATAATCCCCTCCCCTGCCTACCAGGCAAAATGGTGACAAATCACATCAGTGCATGGAATGCAATGTTAATATAATTACTTACTATTTTGTGAACTTTCAAAATGAATAAATAGTGCTAATTTTGAAAACAGTACACCACAACAGGGATGGGTGCAGAATGCGCCTGAAGAGATTTAAGGTTACAACCAAGAAGTCTGAAGAGCTTGCAACTGTAACAGTCCAGCAAAAGCAAAGTCACAACAAATGTAGTTTTTAGAATCAAGAACAACATCCCGCTTTCTGAGAAAAAAGATCCACAACAGCAGAACTATAGGTAAATTCTGCAAAGTTTCAGTCTACACACAAGGCCCAATCTCCAGCTGGTATTAAGCACACACCCATCCTTTTCAGGGGTTCAATAACTTCAATTAGGCTGTCTTAATGTGACCCAGGATGTCAACTTAAGATTTCTTATATCTGGAACCTTCCTGACCCAGAAAATTCAAATAATTACTCTAGAGAAATCGTTGCACTTTATATTAAAAAAATAATCTAGCATTCCATAATTTATATGAATCACACATTCAGTTACCATATATATAGTATATACTTACTGAGATGGATATAAAAGCTGTACTCATCATGAGCTTTGCTCAGATAAAGAGTCAGAAGCTCATTGATTATTTTTTTTAGGAAATTTGGCAGTATTTCTATCATAACTTGGCTTGTTTGGTCGTGAAGAATACATATGTTTTTAAGATATTGTCTCTTTAAATACAATGTGCTTAACAAATGTGAATAATTTGTATTTTTAGCAATTACTTATTTTACAAATGAGGGCACATGCTTCTGCAAGAAGGTACTTGTCAATCTATAGATGGTCTAGCTTTTCTGCTGCTGAACTATACAGAAAACAACCACCAGACTCCAACCATTTGAGTCCAAAGACTATGCTTATTCATGGTGATTTCTAATAGAAACTAACTGATAAGATTAATGCCTATAGTGTGCTACCCAAAAAAGGCCTGTTTTGTGGAGGAAACAAAGTAAATAAATGGTTTGCTGGTTTTGTTAAACACTGGTCTGGCTACTCCACCTTTTAAGTATGTCATTAATTCAGAGTACGTGCAGTAACTTGAACTGCCAACTTGGCATACATTAGTGAAGGGCATACTAGCTAATTCTCACAAAAACTACAATTTTCTTTCATAATCATTAATATTCATACGCATCCAAAATCTTTATTTATTTAATTAACTTTTCTCACACAGTCCAATTTCTTGGAAATGAATCTATGTAATTGAAATCAATTACATATTCTTTTTTCAAATACCATAGTTATAGCTCAGGGAAGAAACAACTGGAGGCACACACAGATGTTTCTGTATATTGGTTAGCTAAATGATGCACTACTTTAATTTTTAATGGGATAAGGAATTAAGTGAATAAATATAGTTAAAAATTTGAAAGGAATTTGTGTTCATGAACCAAGGTTTAATTTCATTCTTTCCTTGTTAAAATTATTTAGAATTTACTATGATGGATGATCAGCACCATTCATATTTCATGACAATATACAGATCTAAATAAACATGCTGTAACTTTATGTGTTTCCTAATTATCCCTTGTCATGATTAACATAGCAATACCTGTGATAATAAAGTGTCTGTAGTTAAGCATTATCTTTCTGATGAGCAGCCAGGAGTCAAGAAAAATGAGATTAATATGGATGCAGGAGGTCTCAAATACCTTCAGATAGCATGTTCTGGCACTTTCTTAAGCACAGAAACACGAATCAGAAACCAAACATCAACGCAGAAACGTTAGGAAAAGGCTAGTCCTTAACTTTCTAGATGGCAATCTGGAGAGCTGTAGGTCATTTAACACTGCAATAATTATTTTTTTTTTTTCCTCCTTATTAAACGTAGTCTCCAAGTTTGGATTTGGCCAGTCCTAGAACATAACAATCTTCTGGGCCATAGACTTTTGTTTGGTGGAAGTGTGGAGCCAGAAAATTCATATGCAGCCATAACTCCAAAAGAAATGGCCCTGGATTGACTCTACTTTAAATTCACTGCCTACATGTAGCTATGTGCTGCCTCCAAGCTGCAGCAGCTTTTTTAGTGGTGCCTATATGTGATGTACTGGAGAACCAAATAGCATGCAGGACACAAGCGTCCAGAGATCCACTGACCTTTTCCCATTGAAATGATTTTTTCCTCCTCTAAAAGGGTAAAGTGTGGTCTGTAAGTCACTTTTCAAAGATAAGCATGTGTGAATCTGACAGTATAATTTTGCCCTTAATAAACAGAATTTATACTGTAAGCTGTTTCAGAAGCCATGATAAACGAGATAATTGGACATTATTCCATATTGTAACACAGACGGCCAAAATTATACCATTTAAGACACTTAAGAGGATCTGTTTGACTTCTTAAAAATATACTTTTACAATAATGAAATTCAAAGTATATACTTTTCTTCAATGACAAAGGTATTTTGAGAAATCCATCAATTATCATTCTAAATGTGTCTTTGTAAGCCAGTTTATATTGACAAGAATACTGAAATATAATTCAAAGCTTAACTTGTCTTGTAACGGTATTGAGAATTCTCATGTAAAACAACATTATTCTTTGCTTACCAACACTTTTATGTCATATGTATAAAAATCAATGTTCAATCATGTAATATTCAATATATTGCATATTTATTATTTTGTCAATATGCAGGGGAAAGGCATAAATGGAACATAAAATATTAATACAGTCATTTGCAGATGCCTGTGAAATCTGATGTGTATATGTAGTGCAATAAAATGTACATTTATAAATAAAAGCACAGAAACCACTGTATTATAAGTCAAGATCAAGAAATACTCCCAGTTTTGCTATACTTCTACTTTCCTGGTATTTTAAAAGCCTGATGATCTAAGAGCACACACATTTACTTATCTTTCAAAGACATAATCACACTGTCATCCATTTCAGTACCACAAAAGATGGATAGCATAACATGGACTTAAAATGGGTTCATTAATTATCAAAAAGATAAGTGTTTCATCAGGTATATACAGCAGATAATATTTATCTTTTCTCATAGAGAAAAAAGATTAAAGTAATTCTTACACACATACTGGAAAAGAAAAAGGCTGTACCACTGAAAGTTTCATAAAGTGACACTAGATAATACACTCTGCCACTAAAGACAACCTTACACAAACACAACCACAGATGCCTTCCATCACATTCAACTTTGGCAGCTAAATACCAGAATGAAACCGTGTATTCCAACTTTAACTATTTCATAAACTTCCTTTTTTATCTTAGCAATTACACACACACACACAGAGACTGCTTTTCAAAAGTTACTGTTCCTGCTGCAGTATTTGGTGACTACTTGATAGCTATAGAGTAAATAATATCATTAACCGTATAACACAGTGATACATGAAAACAAATACCACAACTGTGACAATCTCTGAAAGGAAATATCAAGTCCATCCAGGTATTACTAGAGAAACTGCTATGTGAATAAAGAAATATTACTATAACCCTGGCAGAAAAGAAACTCTGGCAACATAACACAAAGATTGGGTTATTCTGACATATTTATCACGCATCTGATCCAAAACAAGACCAGTAAGAGACAAAAAACCTCTTGAGAAACAACTGATTAGTGATGTACTGTCATGAACTGGAGAATGCATATTGCATTTTTAATTCTCTTTTTTTTTAAAACTGGTATTTCATATTAAACCTTTCCTCTGAAAAATGTTCCCTAAGTTGAGACTCTGCAGCTGCAGTTATCAGTAAATGAGAAAATTCAATATGAGAAATAATTTCTCAGCTATAATTCCCCAAAGAGTATGCATTATGTTTATAAAGATGTTCTTTCACAGGCCATATAACCTTTGGTTTTTCTAGAAATAGGTTTGGGATAAATAGCTGGTTGATTAGATATTAAAAAAACCAATATCCTTTGTAGTATAGAATTTATATGCAAGTAGCACCCATTTTGCTAAACATTTTTAACCTGCAACAGATACTGATTTTCAAAGTTGTACCTGTCACAACCTTCTTTTGAATTAGAAATTTGTGGCAAAAATAGAAACGTTATTCTTAAAAACATCCCAAGCCAAAAACTCAAAACAACCCCTCTCTCCTTCCAATTACAACAACAAATCTGGAGTGAGGAAGAAAAAGCAGTGCTTAGAATAATACCATATATGGCTTTCAGATTTGGGCTCAATCAAAAAGCAGTGAAACCAGTGGGGACTCCCATTAGCTTTACTGAACACTGGATCATATTCTAATATCAATCACTAAATCAGTTTACTTACAATACTGTGTATAATTAACTACACGTTGCAAACCTAAACTGTTACCTAATTTTACTTAAGGTAAAACTGAACCTGAAAAAGACAATTGATTTATATGTTACTTACAAATACATACCCTTTTCAAGTATTTGCTATGATCTGTCCTCACATATAAGATTTACAGCTCTCACAGTTGCAGAAATAAATTTAATCAAGAAATACCTTGAAAAATTTATTTGTAATAAACACAAATAATCCCCCATGTTTTGTAGTATGGCAAAGTGTCGGTGATTCTGAGTAATGTGCCCTCCTATACATTTAGCAAAATAATGTTTCAGAAGATCGGAACATGGAAAAATACGTTGCTAGCAAGGTATCTAAGGGCATTTCATTAACTCAGGTGAAAATACAAGCCATTAGAATACTGAAAGGAAAACTATTAAGAAGTTGTATGAGTTTTGTATGTTGCTTTATTTAGCAGCACTTTTTCTGTAGAATTACAGCTTGCTTTTTTCATCATGATTATTGATTCATCCACATGCCTTATGGACATTGACAAAGAGATAATGGCAAAAATGCTGGTATTGAAAAAATGCTAGTATTAAAACTAGCACAGGTCAGTGATTTTTAGTGTTAGGGACTTCTTGAAAATGTTGTCCTGACAATTTGCATTTCCACAGCTTCAAAAGAATGTTTTAATGGTACATAAACTCTTCAGATGTTCTAAACACGTTAAGGAAAAGAAACACAGTTTAGTTCAGGCCTATTCTTCCCAAACCTGAAGAAATATGTTTATTTCAAGTTAAAATGATAGGGTCATTCCTACTGAACCTTTAAAGAGATATATAACAGTAAAAAAACCACAAAAAAAGAGCACAAGGTTATTTAAGTCTAAATGCTAATATTATTCCCATTAAAGGATTAAGCAATTAAACATATGAAGAACTACAAATGCATTGCTATTTAATTCCCGAGCAACTCAAAGAAATACTCAGTATTTAAATTGAAGTCTGTATACATTCCTTGAAATATGTGAAGTGCACAGAAATGTAAAAATCTGATATTGATTAAACCCTGGCCACAAAAATATTAATGAAATTTGAACTAGTGAAGAATGTACTGGTCTGATAATGATGTGGAGAATACTTTAACTGATTTTTAAATTATAATTTGGTATTTCCTAGAGAATTTATCTCAAGTATGGATAACTGCATATTTTTTTTTTTTTGTTTAACTAAGGTCAGATTCAAATTAGACACCAAAACCAAAATGAAGCTTTCAGACTGAAACATTATTGTGTTTAAAATGATACATCTTTTTTATACCACATACATACACACTATATTCAAACAATATAACATTTCAATACTGTGAATACTTAATGAATCTGATGATGCTATTTTGGGAAAATGCCAATGACATTCTTACACACCAAATGTATCTCTGCAATCCAAACAGAAAAAACACATAAAAATCAGAAGTGGATTCAGCAAGCATATACTACGAAGAAGTTAGCTCAGGGATTGCAAAGTGAATGACAGCCTATTTTCTGCAGCTAACTCAAGATTAGAATTGGCACCTACCCTTATGCTAATGAACACCTAATTAGAGACACCTCCTATTCAAAAAACTGCTCTCTTATCATCAGTTAGATTACCTGACAAGCCCTTTCACTCCAGTTCTGGCCCACCAAGAATCTTCATTCTTTTTCTCGTCTTCTTTTCTGCAAGAGAACTGATCCCGCTTAATCCCTCGAATAATGTAGCTTCTCTTGTGGAAGAGCTGGTTTCCCTCTTCCCCTTTTTACATCAAGCTAATGGAGCCAGTAGGTATTCTATTGATCTTTCTCTATGTGGTTTCCTCAAGGATTTGACAGACTTCCTTACAGGTTAAACATCCAGGCTTTCTGAAGTGGCTATAAAGCTTTGTTTTTGATTTTTCAAACTTTTTTCTCAAACCCTTGCTCATCCGTAATCTTTAAAAGCTCAGTTGATGCCATGCAGAGTACAGGCTTATTTCTTTGCTGAACTAATCTAGACACTGTCTAGTGTTGAGTACAGTTGTCTGATTCAAATCTTCTGTTACAAAGCAGATGACATCTAGCTAGATGTCATGAGAAGAGACTAACAATGACAATTCACTTATCCCTTAGAAAGAATCAATTCTCCCACAATGCATCTGTCAGAGAACTCTCACTCAGTAAAAGCAATTTTTCTAGCTGTCTGACACTGTAATTGCTCTTAAATTTTCAATGAACGTTTTACAAGAACTCCCCTGAACCATGATGAAAAACTTAACTTTTTCTAAAAATGAGAGGCTGACAGGATGAAAGAGGTCTTTCTCTTTAAAGCTTTGCTTGCTTGAGTAGGAATTCTTTCATATCATCAACAAGCTGTTGAATAGAGGATAGATTACTTTCCATTTATTTCATCAATCAGATTAAAGGCTCTCCTTCACAATGCCCTTTAAACAAGAGCTGTTTATGATGTCCTCCCAGGTTCTACTTTAATGTAGTATTAAATCACCCCGAGCAGAGAGGCAGGCAAAGCATATAAATATGATGAATATCTGACAACATTTAAGCATTGCATACATTCAGGTCATTTCCCTATTTCTTGTCACCCTGCAAAAAATGTGAAATCCCTCCATCCTCCCAAGCAGTTTTTAATGATAATGTGTCATTTTGATTTGCACATCCTCAAAAAGAAAAAAAGAAAAAAAAGTTGATATATCTATCTATCTGTCTATATAAATATATATAGATACGTAACAGTTCTATATCTAAGCTCTTCTGACAGAGTTATGCATGACACCAGCACATGGAACTGCATGTCCACATACTTCTTTAATTAAGATTTAGTCTGAAAGATGGATTCACTTGCAGGTGCAGCTCTGTCTTATTTTTAGCATACATAAATATTACACAGGAAAAAAAAATGCACTGCTTGTTTCATTTTGTATACAGTGGAACAGTTTTATTAGTATGAGAAATATGTACAAGCTGCAGCCGATTGTTCAAGAAAAATCAATATGACTTTTGGTGTTATTATTGACTACCACATTAAAGGCACCATTTCTCATTATCTGGATAATTCCTCAATTCAATAATACTAAGCATACTAAAACATATCGTTTTCCCTCATTCACTGTGGAATTATGATACACAAGAATGAATTCTGAAATCTTTGCATATCATGATACTTTTTAATATAGTATTTAGACATTCTAAATGCCAGTTATTTGCATTAGAAAGGGGGAATTCTAATACAATCAATAAACATAACCTGATAAATAAACTCCATACAATCAACACAGAAATAGCGAGATCATACTGAGACTAAACTTACATGGTTTTGACAATTTTGGGTTATATTTTGTGTTGCCTTTTTTTTGCAGTACCAACCCCATAACAATTCTAAAAGCAAATACATCAGCTATTATTAATATACATACAATATGCAATAATAAAATATGCATACATTAATACACATAGAATTATAGAATGGTTTGGATTGGAAGGGACTTTTTAAGATCACCTAGTCCAACCCCTTGCCATGGGTGGGGACATATTTTTATTTATAAAATAATGTACAAAACCAAAACTTAAATAAATATTATTGATTTATTATGTTGAGAAGAATTGTTGTACTTTTTCCTTCCAAAATACTTCCTTGTGAAGTGTTGAGTATGCAGGATGAGAGGAACTATTAGTGTGTTTGCTAAGGTGGTAAATGTATGTACTTATATATAGAGAGGCCTTCTAACTATGTATTTTGTATACATTATGGGGTTGGAGATATTAGCAGGAAATGCCCCTACAAAGTAGAGTTCGTTTGCCTTGATGGAAACTATAAATTTCTTAACAAAAGGGGATTATAGTTCCCTTTATCATCCTATCATCCCCTTTATGGGATGCTACAATTAAAATAAGAGTGTAAAAACTTATTCCCATCTCCAAACATACTTTTATAATATTTTTAACAAAACCTGCCTTTAATATTTGGACTTCTTTCACAAACACAGATTTCTCTCTCTCATAGGCACTGACGCTTTCCTTTCACCTTTAGCTAATGTTCCCAAGTACATTACACACACAAACTCCTCATGAACTTGTCAGCAAAAACATTTCCATATTCCTCCTTTCTCCCCTGATTACACCCTCCCTGTGACTGTTTGTTACATTGGTGTTTTCTCTGCTTTTTCTCTTTTCACAATAAAATTGCAAGAGCTGGCAGGTTTGTTGTAGTCCCATTGAAGTCTATGGGAAATCTCTTTGTCTATATAAGGACTCCTAAATTGCTGGAGGAAATCTGTAGGTTGATTCACCATCAGTTTGCAGAGCTACTTCCACACAGTATAAAAATTCATCTGTTTATACAGATGCCAAATTGACCAGTAATATTTCTCTTTTTTTTGGTAAAAAAACATAATAAAAAATCAAAAATCTATGGTCTGACTTTTTTGGACAGTCTTACATTCTGAATCATCCTTAATAGCCATAATATGTTGATCTCATATAGCAGCAGTATCTTCTGAATGGAAATATTGAGAAAAAAAATATTTAAAGTTTTAGCAGTTTTGAACTATCAAATGCATTGTGCATAAAAATTTGCTAATTTTGACAAAATATCATTGGGAAGTATTTCTTAGGATAAAGAAATTTTTTTTTTCAGACTGAAGAAAATATTTCTTATCGCAACCGTAGTGACAAAGAAGAACAAGGGATGTCAGGTGGAATTTCAATTTGTCTAGTGGCTATTTGTCTAAGTTAAGAAAAGAGAAATGATCAAGTAGAAACTCTGATCATGGTTTTGTAGAAGCCCTTGGTACAGGATAACTCATCATTGTAGGTGGATCTCTTCTAATCTTAAGTAAAAAAAGAGGAATTATTAGTTCTTGCATCTTTATGAATTTTGCAGGATAAGGAGAATGTTTTCTTCCTAGATCTGTTGACAAAGTCCCTGAAGAACTAAGCAGAAATGCCTCCATTTTAAAAAAGATTGGCTCCTGCTTCCCTTATAACACAATTTAGAGAGCTGTTAGGAAAAATAGAACTTAAATATTTTTCGAGAAACTATACAAGCTGCATTCTGATAAACAAGTTTGCATTAATTTCTTACCAATTTTATTCTAATATCTTTAGATATGCTTAAAAACACAATACATTTTCTTGTGTTAAAATTTAGATGGAAGACATTTCCCTTATTTCCTAAAGAGACAGTTGTAATATCCATTTTGTTATCTACTCTAATTAATTTGGAGAAAATAGGCAATACGGACAATCCTTTTCTGGGTGTCAATGGTATTTCCAACATGTACCACAGAAGGGGAAAATCCTGTGCATAAATCACCTTGTCTGCCCAGAAGCCTGTTCTCCTTCATAAAAGAAAAGCAAACCCAATAATTCTATCAGTGCCAGTCAACTTTCTAAAGACTTCTCTACAAGAAGTGCTACGGTTCTGCAAACATTTTCACTCTCTGCTTATTTTAGAAAAAGCAAGTGTATTTATTTTCACTGTGGCACTCCCAGCTAATAAACCTGCTTCTGCTCTCCCTGAAATCAGCAGCGTGATTTCAATGGGAGCAAAGTTCAAGGAAGGTGCTACGGAGGAACCCATCTTTAAGAACACAAGAACACCAAGGCTGTCCATTATCTTTGGTGGAAAAATTCACAGACTTTAGATTAGACACTTATTGAATGAGGCCCTGAAAGTTATATATTTTATATATAAGACATACTAAGTAATTTCACAGTATGAACATGCAAGTAGGAGGAGATGATGACTGTTATTACTGATATTCTTTCAAAATATTTCAGATCCAGACATTTTACAGATAAGAAAATTACAATCAAATGAAACAATTTGTAATTTAGAAAATGTTTTTATGCTGGGTTCTGTGTCATTTTCCTTCTAATAAGAATACTTGCAATAAACTTGAACCACAAAAGAAGTAAATTTAAAAATTCAGCAAGAAATAACTGCTTGCTTACAGGGTATGAAAGAGTGACAGGGAGTATGTGATCGAAGTGCTGAAGCTATTTATATGCTGATTTTGAGAGGGATGCTGTTGGTGTGGGACTTTCTGCCCTCGAAATCTCAAAGAACAGAAAATAACCCAAAGGGCGAACAATGAAGATGCTTCATGGAGACTTAAGCCATGTGGAAATGGTGAGCTATTAATCCAAGCAAGATTTCTTTAAACTGGAAAAGTGCAATAAACCTCTGACCGTTCAAATATTTGAACTCCAAACTTCTGGGGATTCCCTCATCATTTGAGTTTTATAACTTTATTATTAACACTTTGCTGAAACAGAAACATTGGCCGGCTCATCTTGCTGAGAAGGAAAACTATAGCAAGCAATTATGATACCTCAGTCGTTAAAATACAAGGCTATACTTCACCGGAGTTAATTGATTTTACATCTGGCACATCAACTGATTTTATAAAAGCTGAATAGTGCCTTTGTCTTCACCTTAATACTAAGGCATACACAGAAAATTGTTTCTTTAGATCATCCATTAAATCAATCAAAATGAAATGGAAACAGACAGTTATTTGAGCTATCGGAACTCTATATTATATCTATATATAGAGAGAGTTATAGATATATATAGAGAGAGTTATAGGTATATATATAGAGAACTCTGTATATGTCTAAAGCAAACTGCTTTAGAGACACTAACAACAAAAGCCTACTTGGGAGGCAGATGCTAGGGAAAAAGTCAGGAAGAGAAAATGTTTGTGAATAAAGAAAAAATACATGTTATTTTTCAATCATATCTGTATAGTCACTGTAAGACTGAGGAAATGGAACTGCTTATGGAATATTCTAATTCAATTTTAGGATTATAATTGTTTTCCCAACAATTCTACGATGATGCACTGAGATGCAGAAAAAATTTCCATTCACATCATATACTTTGCATCTCATTAGATGAACTTATAAGTAATTTTTCTCTGCTATTCCAATCATTGTATTTATTTCTGTTGCCAGGTAATAGAAATGAAGAATAAAACCAACCATCACTAAGGAGAAAATATCAGATAAGAACAAAAAACATTGCAGCATTGTGCATGTAGAAGCTATTCGCAGCTCTTTGGTGACACGTGCTGTCTTGGAAGGATTCTTTTCTTTTTTCCATACCCTTTAATTGGAGAAAATGTGGTTATGCAAATTATATTTTGAATTTTCTTATGATTTTCAATTTGCATAAATGAAATTTTTTATAACTTTGAGTTGGATTCTTTGAAACTATTTTGATCCTGATAACGAACTCCTCTACATTAGAATTCTCTATATATTTATATATATTTTTTCTATATTTCCAAAACATTACTTTTGATGTATTTTTCTGTGCTTTCTGTTATTGCATATTTTTCCTAGCATGTCAGTTGTAATTGTGAACCTTCAAAGGGTGCTTAAGATGGTCGTAAAATAAGTGTTTAAGGCAGATGGAATGAATCCACTGACTTTTGAATGAGCTTGTTGATTTGATAAGACTGGATTACTTTAGAAAGCTTATATTATGAGTTAAGAAATCTATCCAAAGTGTACACTGAAAGTTACATTAAGACATTTCAAATATTATTTTGGTATATTATGAAATGTTACTAGAACTCATGCAAAACATGTCATTGAAGTAATGCCAAAAGTATAAAAAATGAAAGGAATTACACTAAAGATGAATGTTCAGGATTTTGACAGTAAGGCTTAGGAACCAAAATTGTGTAGGCAAATTACTCTGCCAAATCCCCACATCTTTCCCAACCTTTTAAAGGACTCAAGCATCCACATTTTTTTTCAAATCAGTTGGCTATTTTCTACTTTCCCATCTTTGCAGGTTAGACAGCCACCAAATTCAGAGCCAAAAAAAAAGTGGTCATGGGAAACTTGTCACTTGGAGAGGCTCTGGGAGAAGATATTTGTGAGTGGTTTCACCAGCTGCTTGTGTTGGCCTTCACTCCTTTATCACTGCTCCTTTGCTACCTTTTATAAATACAGGACTGGCACAAGCAAGAATTTGAAATATTTGCACACCAGTAAGTTTACATTGGGATCAGACCATGGCAACCACATGCATGTTTTAAAAATGTTTAGTAGGAATTACATGAAGAAATACAAGTGTTCCTTTTGAATTTAGAATAGCATAGGTTTGTTTTTTTTTTTTAATGGTAAGATCATCACAGAAATAACCACTTTAATATTAAATCCCTTTCTTGTAGGCACTGTTACTGAAGTAGTTGATACCTAGCTACTAGAACTGAAGAAAGGACCATAAAGATCATCCAGACAAGGTATTTAGTAGTTAAAAAGTGATGTGGAGGGAAAAGTAAGCAAGCAGGCAAGTGAAGTTTTGAGGCTGGAATAACTGATAAATCGAAAGGTAAGATCAATTTCAAGCAAGTGGAAGGAACATTACTATGCAAGCTATTATTTAAATGTGGGAATAAAATATTCTTACAATTGTTTATATTCTTAAATGTTTTAAAAGAGAGGAGAGAGATTCCAGCTAAAATAATCCAACTGACAGACCAAGAATATACTACACTTACTTTCAAGAGTTGGTGTATACTCAAAAATTTTCCCTGAGAAGGCCAAAGCAAAGTATGCTTGATTTTTTAAGGTATGAACAAGGGCCTAGTCAGAAGACATGATTGTCAGGAAAGCAAAACAAGTACACCTTAAAAATGTGAAAAAATAAATAGCAAGATTTAAAGGACTGGGTGAGTAGGGTGAAGAAAGGGGAGAAGCTGAAAGTGTGTTTGCATCTAGTGTCTTGAGCGTTGGAGAGAGTAAGAGAAGAAAGATTGCTAGTAAAGATGGGGAATTTGGGAGCGTCAGGGAAGACAGTTAATGGGAAGTGGCTGCTGATAGAGAAAATCTTCCAATCTGATATGTTTATGTCACAGGTTCAGGATTAAATCAAATCCCCAGGACTGAATTCTCCCTAGTTCAGACTCAGACACAGACTGTATTGTTCACTACACTGTGTTTTGTGCCACATGCTGTATAACACAGGATCAAACAGGCATTTTATATAGCGGATTTCCCACATTGAAGGGATATGAGACATTATGGGTTCACAGAAAGCACTGACATTTCCTTTCATACTTTATGAATGGTGGCTTTTGGCTTTTATCATAACAAATTTATTATTGCTTGCAAGGAAATGCTTTGCAACATGTGGTGGTGGTAAGAGAGACAGATGTCCATTCTGTGGACTCTGGTGACCAAAACTTTTATCAAGAAGTTGCCCACTACTACAGGAGGTGGATGTGTTCCTGTATGAAAGAAAACCATGCTCAATATAAGCCAGCAGTGGGAGACCTCATGATGTGGAAAATGAGGAGTCTAAAAGGAAGGGAAAAGGCAGACAAAGTGGTATCATTCACTGACACATCAGTCACCATCACATATCATAAGAGTGGAACACAGGGTGGAAGATTCTGAAGAAACATCCGTGGGAGAAAGTGTTCCTGAACAAAAGTACATGGGAGATTTTTATGAGGTGAGATGCATAAAGAGAACTTGGAAACTAAAAATGAATAAAAAAAAGCTCTTATAAAAGGACTATGAAGAATGCCTATGGAGAAATTAAGAAGAGAGAAGATGGAATGGGTGCCCTAAGTCTGAGACCTCTGAATTAGGGTATTTAATTTAAATGTGGATTACTAGAAGATTAAAACTTAGAAACTTCGTTAACCTAGAAGTCATGAGAAAGGACTATAAATCAAAAGGTAGAAACTAGGCAAGAGGAGAGACGGAGTAGATAATGATTTGTTTGTCATCAATACTGAGTTTGAATGTATTTCATAATACTGTCTCACTACAAAATGTCTAGCATATACCTTGCAGAAGCAAGTTTTATATGTAATAAGAAAGTAATGGCTGCATTTTGAAGCAGCATACAGCTACTGTTGTCTAGTGCCCATAGATAGTAAGGGTGTCTTTGAGCGTATCATTCAATGTTGCCCATTCTAGACTTTTGAAGTGGTATAAACTCTGAGACAAAAGGAAACACAAGGTATTTGAGTAAGGAAGATACGGAAATTGTTCTCCAGGTTTTTATTTGAGTCATCACTGAGTAAAAGTCTTGGTATTTTGGAAAGACCATTAAGGTACTTTGGGTCTTTAGTCCATTGCATGAGTGTCCCATATCATCATTTAAATCTCTTTCTAGTTAAAAGTATAGCTGTGAATGTACTGAGACAAAAAATGGGGCCAGGGTGTGGAAGAGAAAAAAGAAGCCCCCAAAATTCAGAAATATGTAAAAAAAATGTTTTATTTAAACTTCAGAAGAAAGACATCTCAGTGTTATCATATGAATTATTATATTGCTATATGAATGTCATTCTGTGTGCCAATACTGTAATTTAACTATATAACAACCAATTAAATTCTACTTTTGAGATCTTGGCTTTTTTCAAATGTACTTCATCCTTAGGACATCAAATATATCTTTAAGGATTTAAGGACATAATTTTGCAGTCAGCAGAAGTCACTCACATGATATAGCAAGGGCAAGCAGAGGTGAATGTGAGTAGAATAATCATTCACAGCATTGAAAGAAAGATCAGAAAAGGATCAGAAAAGCCAGCACTATACCCCGGGGCAGGTGGCGGGAATTAACAATTTAAAAAATGTGGTATCCTGAAAACTACTCATACCCATCCTCAAAAGATAGGCATGATTCTTTTTATTTGCAAGTGTACACTGTATACTTTTCCTTTCTTTTTTTTATTTTTCTTTTTTTTTTTCTTTTTTCTATTGTTTTGAAAGTTACAGTTTGTATTACAACACATTTTTGTTGATCACTTGACTGGGCACCTGAGCAAATTTTTGCTGTCTCTTTCTTGATTATCTGCATCACAGCAACTAAGTAATGACAAAAGACATGTTCTCAGTTTACATCTCCATCCATAGGCTCTCTCCCCTCCTATTGGCCTTAGCTATTATCCAACTAAAGAACAAATGGATTTTGACAGCTGACACAATAGAAAGTTATTCTTTCTTAAAAAAATAAAAGTTTTGCATTGAATCAGTCAGCAGAATCAACTCACCTAATATCCACACAGATACCAGACCTGACAGAAGGAAAACAGCAGGAGTGTGCAGCCAAAACCAAGGGAAAAGGGAGTGTCCCACTGTGGAAACAGCTTGTTAGATTAGTGTAAAAAATGTATCTTGGAGCACAAACTGGTTTAAAAGAAAGTCTGTTCTAGGAAAAAAAAAGGTAGAAAAGTCATACAGAACAAACTCTACAAGCAGGTAGTTTGACACCGCGCTTTAAGTTAAAACTTTTGGCATAACTGTAGCATTTTTCTCATTTTAGTGGTACATTTCAGACTAGATATTGGGAAGAAATTTTTTACAATGAGGATGATGAAGCACTGGAACAGGTTTCCCAGAGGGATGGTAGATGCCCTATCCCTGGAAACATTCAAGGTCAGGTTGGACAGGGCTCTGAGCAACCTGATCTAGTTGAAGACGTCCCTGCTCATTGCAGGGGGGTTGAACTAGACGACCTTTAAAGGTCCCTTCCAACCCAAACTATTCAGTGATTCTATGATTTAGGCATTTCTAGATAGAAACAGAGCTATGAGAATTTATGCTAGAACAACTTCACCATATACCTACAGGTAGATACATATATTTTGGTTTAATATAGTTCAATTACCAGTCTCATTTATTACCCACCAAGATGTGAAACCACAAGGTAGGTTAAAGTATCATCAAGGGTATCTTCATCACTTCAATATCATTGCCTTAAAAAGCAGTGACCAGGAGAAGTAGATGACCTCATTTCAGAATTATTACAGTACAGAGAACTCAGTTTCAACATTATAATTCATTTTCCTACAGAATATTTCAAATTTATGATCCGTTTCCTGACATATAATAGCTAATCGTTAAGGATAGCCACTTTAACATAATATGAATACGCATTTCTCCATAGGTAATACAACAGTTCCTGCATTAGCATTATTGACTAAGGTGCATTTAACTTCTTCACTAATACTTAATGGAAGGTTAATGTATAAGTCAGAAGATTAAATGGCTTTTACTTAAAACAAGTATATTGATTAAAATAACTTAGTGTGGTTTTTAAAGATGATGATATAAAAGTAGTCACACTTTTAAATATTTTATTAAATATTATGAGCAAAATGTGGGCTTAACTGACCAAAATTACTGGAAGTTATTGTACTAATTGTACTTTGAGCTAATTATTGCTCATAGTTAGCAAATGAATATTTTATACTGAAAGGTAACAAATCATTCCTGCTAAATTCAGCACTTGAAATTAGCTCCATTCCATCAGTCTAGGAATTGCCCTGCTACTGTGAGCAAAGTCACATGCCACCTTTTATTTTTTGTGCACGGCAGTACTGAAGAACAGGGTAACCTTCCGAATACAGATCACCTTTTTATTGCCAATAAAATGTACTTCTATTTCCTTTTCATGTGCTAATATTGTTATTCAAAAGTATGTGTTAAATTTTATACACTTGGTATCTCAAATTCTAACCTATAGCCACAAAGCTGGGGCTAGGCAAATTATCTTGTAAAGGTTTTTGATTTAAATTCAGGATTCTGCATGCGTACAACAGTTAGGATCTGATCTCACAGATGTATGAAATAAGATGCTTGGGGCCATTTGCCTGTTCATTCACTTTAGTTTCAGCTCAGTAAAAAGCTTGTGCTGAGAATTTTTTATGTAATGCTACACAGGCCTTCTCCTGGGGCCTCTTGCTCCATACTCTCCTGAGTCTTTTCACTATTGTGGAGCTCTTTTCGTCAAAGGAAAAGCAGTAGTTTGGGATGAAACTACTACAACAATTCTAAAGGACGCAGGTAGGCACACACTTTGGGTAGTAATGGCAGTGTATTAAGTTACCTGATGTCATTGGTGATTATTGTGTGTTGCTGAGGTACAAATCTTAGGCTGAAAACAGACGAGCCTGCTAAAGAATAGTTTGATTATACCAGCTTTGGTGAACCAGAACAGCTCTAATCTTAGGTGGATGCTGGGGACGGAGTGGTGGTGTTTAACGGCTGCTGCAATTCTGTTCTTTTGCAGAGAGGCACTGCACCTGCAAGCCATCTCTGTTTACATCTTTCAGAAACACAGCTGATCTGTCATGGCTCTTGCTTGAGCTAGATTTTCACACTGACCTAGATAACAGTAATAAGGGCACATGATGTAACAAAAAACACCAATCATAACTGAGTTCTTCAAACATCCCTTTGCTTGTTGAGAAAAGAACAGATTGGCTGCAATGTTTCATGGCTCTAGTGGAAGATATTTTCTTGTTCTCTTCCTTTTAAAATTTCACGTGTGCTTCTTTAAACGCGGTACATATTCACTAAAACTCAAGAACATGGAATAATTTCTGTAGCAGAAAATAGCAAGATGGGACATTGAGATATCTTCATGCTAGAAAAGGAGTGACCACAGAGAGGGATAAGGCAGTCTAAAAAATTATAAGTGACACTGTGAAGACAGTAAGAATGAGGCTGCTAACAGTGTGTCCCCAGACAAGAACTAGCAGGTATCGAATACAGGTATCAAATGCAACTATGACAGTGTATGTTCAAAGAAAGGAAATGTTTCTTCTTGCAACATAGTTCAGCTGTAAAATAGATTGCACCAGAAGGCTGTATACGCTATCAGTGTCCATGGAGTGAAAAACTGACTGGAGAAATCCAAAGAAGTAAAATCCATTATGGTTATTAAATTCAAAACTCTGCTTCTGGATGAGAAAGTCCCAAGCAGGAACCTGAAAGAGCATTCTGGAGAAACACAGTTCTATTTGATAAAGTCAGTCCAGAACTCCTATGACTGAGAAGTTATAAACAGATCACTGAAAGGACATAGTTAGTACCAATTGGTGTAATATCTCTGCCTAGTCATAGAACACATGAGAAAAATCTGGAAAAAATAATCATCTCAAAGTTGGCCTTGTCCTTTCTCTTTCTCTTCCTCTTCTTCTTCCTCTAGTGCATTTTCTCTCTTTCTGTTATATCGCAAGAAAAAAATCTTCATTGACCGTCTGCTTATTCCAGCATCACAGTCCTTTCACCCTGACATTATTTCAGCCCTGAGCTGGACACCTGCAGCGTTGTGCCAGTCATTTTCAATTCCTGTTTTAAAGTCTCTGGTGGGCTTGAACAGGTAGCATGCTCACTACAGCAATGGTGTCAAGACTTTCTGTGTTTCATTGTTATTACACTCTTTATCCATTAAACCTTGAACCAGAAGAAGGTGATGCTACTTCATATGAAAACACGTCTAAAGAAAGTTGCTATAAAAAGGGCTGAAAGTACAAATAATATCTGATTGAGTAATTGTGAACTGATTCAGTTTAAATTAAATGATAGTAGGTTTGTAAAAAGAGGTTAGGTTTCAAAAGGGCAAACCTTAAGGAACTGAGGGAACCCATTAGTAAAGTCATCGGCTACACTGAGCTCTGAGATACGAATGTGGAGGGGTAAGCATTTTAAAGAAATCTATCAAGTCAGTGGTAGTGCCATAAGATTACAGGATAGGAAATGTAAGACTTGGTCTAAAGGAGCAGGGGGGAAGAGAAGGGTGAGAGGAGATTAGTCTGATCTCAATAGTATTCTAGGTTTTAACCTTTAAAGAGTTGAATAAAAAGATATTGAGATAAAATAGAAAATGCAAGACAGGTTTGCTAAAGGCAGATCATGCTGGACTAATCAGATATCCTTTTTTTTTGATAATGACTTTTTTCTACACAAGGGAAATATAAACTAGATTTACTAAAGTATTTGATATGGTTCCACATAGGAAATTACTACTTCAGCTAGAGAATACAAGGATTAGGACAAGAATTGTAAGGTGGATAAAGAACTGTAGAGGACAATGAAAGCTTACTGAGAAGGAACTGTTGGTTCTGTGGAGGTTATTTGGGGAGTTCAAGGATAAATCTTGGTACTGATCTGTGTATTTCTGTTAATGACACGGGAAAAAAAAAAGGAAAAAACCCAAGAATGTTCTAAAAAGGAGTATGAGTAAAACTTTCAATGAGCAGCACTGAGTTACCAAAGCAAAATGTGTATGTAGATATCATCTGGGAAAAACTAAATGATCTTCAGGGACTAAAAAAGTGGAAATGGGTGAAAGATTGAAAAATGGAAGCTAATTGATTTTGGGATTAGTAACTCCTATTACATGCAAAGATAACAAAAAGAAAGAAGTTAGAAAGTTATAGACCTGGAGATTTTAATCATTCATGGAATGACTGGGCTATTAAGATGATTGGAGGGAATTAGACTGCTATCAAAAGTGGCTAAATGAGTATTTTCTTTACTCCTTACCACCAAGGAGAAAAAAATATGGGAATTTACTACTCAGAGGAAATTATCATTTATTTCAAAGTGATTCAGGAGTATTTTCTTTAACAAGCCAAATGAAGGCTGAAGAAAATATGTGAACTCTTCAGTATTAAAAGGTTTAAACAGTAGGAAAAAAACCCCATTTATGACAGATCTTAAAATTACCATGAAGAAACAATGTCTGTTGTGAGGGTCAACTGGAACTCAGTGACCCAGAAAGTCTTTCCAATCCTGTGCTTACACATTAGAAGCAAGAACAACAAGCAGTCTGGTAGGGTAAAATGCCTGTATAGAATCACAGAATCGTTCAGGTTGGAAGGTATCTTAAAGAAGATCTAGTTCCAGCCCCCGTGCCATGGGCAGGGACACCTCCCACTAGACCAGATTGCTCAAAGCCCCATCCAGCCTGGCCTTGAACACTTCCAGGGATGGGGCATCCACAACTTCTCTGGGCAACCTGTTCCAGTGCCTCACCACCCTCACAGTAAAGAATTTCTTCCTAATATCTAATCTAAATCTACCCTCTATTGTTTATTGAGCACACATTTTAAAGACGATTATGGTCCTATATCTCCTTTACATAAATCTGTGAATGTGGTTTTTACCAGGTATTGTTGAAGGACAAAATTTTCAAAGAGACAGTAAGCAATGTGAATCAGAAGTAACAACCCATTTGAAAGGTCTGCTGTAGCCCCTGGGATTAGAAACAGGGTGAATTTTTTGGATCCAATACAACGTGTCTTTAACAACTGGGAAGAAAAAAATCAAGGGAGGAATTTGGTGCTCCAGTGAACTGAATGTCTTCCTCCACCTCCTCCAAACATAACTTTCTTCTAAGCTAAAGCAAGTGTGAGAAAGAAATGGAGAAAGGTGGGGTTTTTTTGTTTTGTTGAGAGCAGTGCTTTCCCATGACAAAGTAAAGACATGGGCCTGACACTGAATGGCACAGGCTTCCTTAGAAAAAGCTACAGCCACCCTGTGCATTCACCCACCCCAGAGCATGCAGCTAAGGGGGCAGCAGCAAAGCCAGCCTGTGTGCTGTGTGTCCCCGCTTTTGTGTGGCCAGGCAGCATCTGTGAGAGCAGGCAAATTACTGGGGCTGCCAGGCTGACTGAGCTGCCCTGAATCCCTCTGGGATTGCTTGAGAGTGACCTGAGCTGCTGAACTGTCTTTGACTGTTGTTATAACAGTTATAAAAAATAATTATTAATACTTTCCTAACAACAACCTAATCACTTGAAATATTCCTAAATATTCAAGTTCCTTTAGTTTACAATAGATTTTAACTAAATGATAAATTTTACAAATCTGTTGAAATGCCTTTTTGATTAAAGAGTGCCTGAAAATACATAATCTGAAGATTAAGACTTTCTTAAATCTGACCAGTGCTAATTTGCAGATAAGCAGATAGGTTTACTTAAAATAAATCTTCAGAAAATTGAGCCTATCGTAAGGTCAGCTGCTGTAATTTCAGAGTGCTTAATGCTCTTAACGCTCCAACTTTTTACACAGGGCAAGAGTTGTCTTGTTTAGAAGAAAGACCGGGTCCCACCTGAAAGGAGATTCTTAGCACTACTATGTGTGCATGCGAAGCACTCATTGCCTTGTGCTCCAGTCTTAACAGCATTTGCCTAGATTTTAAAGGATTTAGAGCAAAAGGTATTAGTCAGAGTCTAAGCTGGTATCCTGGTTAAATCAATATGATATTTTATACCACCTAAGAATCAATTTCAAATTATGAAAATAAATATACTTAAAGTAGTATGATTTAGATTTTTATATTAAATGCATTTAATCAATTTAAATTGATAAATCTTATTAATGTAATTAATTAATTTTATGAATTTTTATACATTTGAAATTAATTAAATCATTGGAGAGAGGTCTGAAGATCTCTTTTCAGCTACTTAGAAGCTCCACAGCTCTGTTTCCAAATTGGATTTGAAGGAGAGCTTCGCTTTTTATGCTGGAATGTCTGTTACTTTTAAGATCTTACCATCAAGTCAGTGACAAAATTGCAGTGAAACTCAAATTCTGCCTAACTTCAGTGCGTGCAGATGATGACCTACTTTCCTTTTAAATGGGTAATGTTTGAGGTGACAGTATTTAAGCATGGAACCAAATCTTGGGAGAAGCCCATGTTGCACACTGCATTTGAAGTGAAGGAACACTTTCTTTGCTGAGCATTCCTGAAAATCCAGCTAGAAGACTTTCAATGTCATACAGCTTTGAAAAAATCTGAAAGCAGTTCAGGGTGCTGGACAGTGAAATTCCAGCTTTTTTCTCATCTGTGAACCCAACCATCATTACACCTAATGTTAGAATCCATATACCGCCTTGAGTAGGCAGGTGGCTGTTCTACAGTAAGTATGGAGCCGATCTGCTGCGTGCATGGAGGCAGTGCATGTGGCGCCCAATAAGAGAAATACACACCTCAATGTCTCGTTACTCAGTGGCTGGCCCTGATGATGAAAGTAGAAATATCAAAGCTGGACTTTCATACTTGTCATGCAGTTCATGAGAAGAGAATAACAATTACAAAATTTAATTTCATAAAAGTCAGCGTGGAAAGGGAGTTGTGTTTGTATTAGAAAAGGACCTACCTAAAAACCATTCCTCTCGATAGCTTAATTATCTAATTTAGGGATGCAGGTATGCACCTTCATTTCCCTCATACAGTTACAATCCAAGCTCAGCCATCATAACTTACTTGCTAATACATTCATTTGCTCACAGAGCAGTGATTTACATTCAAAGTCCTCAGCCTAGTTAGACCCAAATCTCTTTTGTTTTCTGCCAATATGCAGGGTAGGGTAGGAGGGCACAACTGTAACACTTCATCTCTTTCTGTTGCAGTTGTAATGCAGGCTGAAAAAGGGTTATGAAACAACTAGGTGGCAAAAAATAGCAGGAGGAAAAAAAAGGAGAGTTGAACTGCAAGTACACTCGGCAAAGAGGAGAAATTTAACTTCATACAGTATTATATTGTTATTTTAAAGACTAAAACCTTTAACAGTGGAGAACTGACATAGCTCAATGCTTTATTTGCAGGTTTGGAGCTACCTGCTGCTTACAGCTCCCCATTCCTACCCCTGTTTATGCAAAGGCTCTGATTTGTTATGGCAAGTTATGATGACTGCTGAGGTGGCAGAAATAAGACTGAGAAACTGCCTCTAAAGTTGGGGGTGGACCCTGAAGTAAACCCCTGCCGAGCTTTTCTGTTAAAATAACAGAAGCATATCAAACACATCTTAAAAATAAATGGTTTTAATTGCACTCTGAGGATATTGACTGGGTCAGATTAACCAGGGCATACAGTACTTTCCATTTTTAATTCTGGTTAGTTTAAATAATCAGATGTACAAACTCACACTGTTCTGTGCATGCACAAACCAGGGCACCAAAGCAGAACTGAAAATATTGTAAGAAACACTGAAGTGAGTTTTAATGTTTATCAGGAAGATTCTTAATGACTTTCTAAGAGGGGAGGATAAACTGCATTTTTTTTTCTAATATTAGAAGCTAGAACAGCAAAAACTTTCTCATATCCTGGTTTTAGATACAGGTAATTATAACCTACCTACATTCTGATTTCTTTTCATCCCTAGATATATACTTGCATCCCACCAAATCACAGAATCACAGAATGGTAGGGGTTGGAAGGGACCTCTGGAAATCATCTAGTCCAGCCCCCCTGCCAGAGCAGGGTCACGTAGAGTAGGTTTCACAGGAACACCTCCAGGTGGGTTTTGAGTATCTCCAGAGAAGGAGACTCCACAACCCCTCTGGGCAGCCTGTTCCAGTGCTCTGGCACCCTCAAAGAAAAGAAGATTTTCCCTCATGTTGAGATGGAATTTTCTGTGTTTCAGTTTGTGCCTGTTGCTCCTTGTCCTATTGCTGGGCACCCGCCCTCTAGATTTTTATAAACATTGATGAGATCGCCTCTCAGTCTTCTCTCTTCCAGGCTCAACAGACCCAGGTATCTCAGCCTCGCCTCATTAAGACAGATACACCTGTCCCCTGATCATCTTGGTAGCCCTCTGCTGGACCCTCTCCAGCAGTTCCCTGTCCTTCTTGAACCGGGGAGCCCAGAACTGGACACAGTACTCCAGATGCGGCCTCACCAGGGCAGAGTAGAGGGGGAGAATGACCTCCCTCGATGCTCTTTTTAATGCAGCCCAGGATACCATTGGCCTTCTTGGACACAAAGGCACATTGCTGGCTCACAGTCAATTTGTTGTCCAACAATCAATCTTTTCTTTATAAAATAAGAAGTTTTTGTAAGAATATATGACTGCTTAGCGCTAGTTTTCTATAGGAAAGAAATATGAAGCTGTTACCGAAACCAGAAAATCAGGCTTAAGTAGAAAAAGTTTGTTACACAGACCCAGGAAACATTTGAATAAAAAAAATAGTTTACCAATTTCAGAATGAGTAGTAGTAAGCAATAAAGATGTCAGTAAAATATGTAGTGAAAGACTTCAAATACAAGAAAATGCAGTTCAGTTTGTAATTTTGGAAATTTTCAGGAAAAAATAAAGATCCCCAGATTTTAGACATTTAATCAATGCTAAAATCTCTTGTACTGATAACATAAACACAATCATGATGACTATATTGATCACCAACTTAAGTCTAATGATTAAGAGAAATTTTAAATTTCATCTTGGCCTCAGGTGAGCCCCCTTGGACAAAGATGGAGAGGCCTATGTACTTAGTATATAGCACAAAAGGAGCCTGATCATGCTTGAATGAGAGTGTTTCATTGACTTGAATAGGAGTAAGATTGCTCCGTCAATCTAGATTTTCTTTCTTCTCCTTCTTCTTTTGTTTCAGATTGGTAACTCTGGCTTGAGCTGTCAGTCAAAAACCTTGCTAGACAAGACTCAATGACACATTCGTGTTTTGAATGACATTAAGGATTTATATTATACATATATTTATGTTTCACTTACACTTTAACAGCAATAGATCTTTAGCACCTGAGTGCTGAAGAAACTTGATTGCTTCCTGATGTTACGAGTCCAACTTTGGGTCACATTTTTTGCATACAGAATGAATGTTTTTTAAAGTTACATAAATTCAGCTTTTATCCTTACTATATTCTGTGAACAGCTTAAAAAGTTTTGATTACATGGCTAATTCAGGGAAAAATTAGTACAGCTTACCTATTGTTTTGACTTGCTGCATTAATTGTTCTTGATTATGATAATTAACCAGCTACATGCTCCTGCAAAGTATATGATCTTTTAGGTACGTTTCAAAATGCTTTCAGCCAGCAAGAAAAATAAGAGCTCGGTTTAGACAAAATTTCAACTCTGAAGGCTTTAACTGAACAATCTCAGTGACATATCTTTGTTTTGGTTCCATTTAATTTTATACTGACTTAGAATTAAAAAGCATCTTCATATTATCGATCTTGAACTGCCTAGAATTATGTAAAATCATTCAAGTCAGTATAGATTCATTGCATTACTTAAGCATTATAACCTGAAGATTTCAGTATTTAAAAAAAAAACAACTTTTTGTCAATCTGCCATTTTTCTTCTGTCTGAACTGTACTCCTGGTGAGGTGAATGGATCTCTGCATCACCAGTAATAACTAAACCCAGGGACAGTCTGTTTCTAATAAATCAGATGTCAGTAAGGAAAACTGACTTAAGGCATAGTTCTCCGTTTATTTCTCTCAAAGGGTTTTGTACGGGAGGTAATCTAACAGTTTTCAGTCTACCTGGTAAATACCTTTATTTAAGGCTCTCTAGGCAATAACATGTCTAATCAGATGAGTAGTAAATAACTATTTAAACTGTTGACTATTGCAATATTCCAGCAGTCTACAAATTCAGCCCTACCTGGCTATGCGATGACCTTATGAGTTATCAGACTAAACACAAGGCTGAAGGTGTGCCATTTTGCAGCTTGAGTTTCACAAGTGGTGTGAGCATATAGTCTAATACTTTTTTCTGACTTAAAAATCTATGGTTGTACAAGAAGTACAATGGTTTTCTGAAGAAATTACAGAAATGTATAAAATGGTATTTCATACATTTTTCTTGCACAACATACAGGATATTTACTGCAGTTTTTAATATAAGCTTCAAATGTATTAGGTATTATCAGTCTTGGCTTTTGAATACGGTGGTCTTCAAAGCTATTCTCTTAAGCAGTATCCGTATGCCCAAAACCTTACAGGCAATGTAATTTTAGCCTTGCTTTCATTGACATCTCTCGCTTTTCTTTGTTCACTTCAGACTTCTGATTCATCTGTGCTCTCATTTTGAAATTCTCACTGTGGCATTTAATGTGATCACTGACTCTTTCCCACCATCCTGCTCCTTTTATTCTCATTTTTGTTCTCATTCAGTCTTTCAGAACTGTTGTATTATACTCTGAATTACAATTTATAATTGTGATACTTTTAAAGAAGCGTCTAACTACACTTCTTTCTTGTTTTCCCCCTTTTGATATTCTCCAGCTCTTAAAATTACTTCTCAATATATTTGTTCTTACTTTTTTTGAACACCGGATCTATTGAATTAAGGTTTCTTTCTTTTTTTCCAAGCATGTTATTCTGTTCTTGCTCAAGATAATAAAGAATTTACATATTTCTTTTTGTAACTAATTAAGACATTTATTTCCTTTATTCATATATTGTTTTCATTGTTTGGCAATAATTTGAGTGAAATTAACTAGGTGTACCTAAAATGTATAATCATAGTGAAGGAAGAGTATAAAAATGAGTATTAGGTAAATTACCTCTTCGCACTATTAAGCTTTGCAAAGGTTGGTGTAGTTTGATGCACTATAAAACACTTTGTAAAGCTTTCACGGTTTGGGTGTGATCTGTCTTTCCTCTCCTATCTGACAGGGATTGTATGATTTTTCTGGCTCTTCAATTTTGCACCCTGTTCTGAGTTTTGGAAGGAAGGCTGGAGGAACTTTAACATCAAAATACAATTGTTAAAACTCAATTCTGAGAAATAGGAGATGGGAAGCTGTAGGTCCTGTAGGAAACTGAGGAAGTCAGAAGATGATGTCACTGCTTCCTGGATTAATATTTTCACTTAATTAGGTTAGTATAGTCATTCTCCCATTTGTGCAGTGGTGCACTAAGGAAATTTTTAGCTATTGGTAGTATTGCTACCACACGGTTTGTCTAATTATTAGTCCAGCAAGTACAACACTTCCTAAAGATCCACCCTCAAACTTTTGTAGAAATATCTCTCATGTACTTCTGGCACTCTGTTTTCTTATTCCTGCTCTTCAAGAAAACACCCTACAAGTTCAGAGTCAGCAGAATGACATAGCAAGGAGTAACCTACCAGATGACTGAGGGTCACACACTGATATCTGTGCTGCGTCCCTGGAAATACATAGCATCAAGGTGTGTTAATTTTGTAATGACTCATGTTACACCTACCCAGCTAAGTCTGTATTCATAAATAAAGCAGACCCATTCTTCAGTCTCAGGCTAAATGGAACGGCAGAGATCACATCCATATACAGAAATCCTCCTCTAGCTGGGTAAGTCATGCTAAAGTGGATGCCAGCTCTCAGAGGGACTGAGAGCAAGTTTCAACGTGACTGAGTTGCAGGGAGGTAGGATGTCCCAAGACTTTTCCCAGGAAGTATCAGTAATGAGAAGATTCTGAAAACAAACACCTGAATAGAAGGAGAACCCTTGCCTTTTGTTGTGACACTTTTTAACATTTATATAAACTGGCTATGTGGCTTACAATTTCCATTCAGAACATATTTTGTCAAGAAAGCAGAGCCTGGGATCAGAGCTATTCGGGAGTACTGACTTTTCACTAAAACACAGTTCTTTTGCTAAATTGAGAAGAAATTGGCAAGAAAGACACAAAAAACTGTTCTGGTTCTATACAATTACTGGTTCTATACAATTACTAGATCATTCTCACTGAGCAAGAGTTTGCTGGGGGCAGTTTAGGTAGGCTTTACAGACAAATTATGCTGGAACAAAGTATAGTAGTTGTATTTGATGAATTACTCATAATTTTTTGTATTGCTTTCATGCACTAACTTCGCAATTGTATCAACAAGCAGCTGAGTCTTCATCTTTACTAATCCATGCTATTGTTCCCAAACACATATAAAAAAGTGCTTCTCTCTTAGTATTTGTTGCAGGAATTGTAGTTATATTACTGAAGAACAGCTTCTACATTCTTAAACACTATATTTACTTTTCTCTAGTTGTCTCCAGGTTTCTATTGCGGTTAGCAAATAACTACAAGTAGTTGATACTCATAGTTATTGATTTCAGCTCCTCACTTGCACTGCCACAACTATCAGTGCTTGCTTGTTGCAGGCTGCTGCCATCATTCCTGGCCCCAGCCTGAGACATTCCCTACAGATCGTAACCTACATGAAAGCATCCACTTTCAGTGGTTGTACAGTACCAGAAGTGGCTGCACCAGACAGGATAAGACATGTCACAAGACCTGATCTCCACTTCACATCTGGGCATCTCCCTTTTGCTAGCAGGGCCTCTGGGACCACTATGAACCCCTACATACCAACTGCTGCTATAGCTGCCTTTTTTCTTTTCGCACACCCTTCTGGAAGTGCCCCCAGTCGTGGCGTTCCTTAACTACCAGATAAATAGGAAGCCTGTTTCTACTTTGCAAGGAACCTTGTACACTGCCTTGTAGCCTTCCTACCACAGTTCATTTGCCTTGAATTGCTGGATACGCTGTGCAGTGCTTTCTTTCACACCCCAGCCCCAAAGAGCGACGCAAAGAAGGGAACATAAGGCCTGGGAGGGCAATGGGGTGCTTCAATGGTGAAACCAGACTAAGAGAAAACTCAGTGAGGAAGAAGATTTAAGTGGGATCTGAAGCCTGAGAAATGTGGAACTGGACAGATTATATAAGCAAATGAGACTGGAGTGAAGAGGCAGCGTTAAAATAGAGAAAAAACTGGAGGAGAGACCATTTGGAGCAGGTGAAACAGAAGGTGCAATGCAAGACAAAATGGAGAGAAAAAAAGTAATCTGTGTCCACTACAGATTGCTCTTTCAGAGCTTGAAATCAAGTCAACCTAATCTTTATTCAGCTCTCTGGAAATAGAAATCTGCCTGAGAAAATAATTCTTTAGTCCAGTTGTACAATGGAAATAATAACCTTTCACCTGACAAATTAAGACAGTAAAGTTTGAGATGCACTTAAACTGATGACTGCTGGAGAAAGTCCGAGTTAGTAGGTCTGTCTTCAATGCGGAAGGCAAATTGAGCACTGGAAAAGCACAAGACACCACATAAAACATTGAGAAGAAATTAAAATTTCCATCTTTTGTACAAGTAAGCAATTGGTTCAGGGAAGGTAAAAAACACAGTCTGAACTCACCAGTTGAAAACTGTATCCTAATGCAGATGCACAAACACGCACAAACAGATTCTAACACTGAATTGTAGCTCCCTGTCCAAAGCAGAGGGCAACCAGCTGCCAAATAGTATATACTTTGTAATAACACTGAGTATTTTTAAGTACTTTCATAAGAATATAATATTTCTGCTTTTAACAGTTCTTTGAAATCTTCTGAATTCTAATAATGAATTTAACATGTGTTAGAAATGGGTTTAGCCTGTCAGCTTAAGGTAGTAATTCTTTTAAAATGTTAACTAACTGCAGGGATAACAATTTCAAAATGGTCACAGAAAATAAATGTTTTGTACCTGTCAGAAATTACTGTGATTGTTTGGGGCTTTTTGTTCTGTTTTGTTTTGTATTTTTAATGTCAAGTTGTCTCACAGATTCCCAGGTCTTACTTCAATGATTCTAAACCTGGACCAAGGGAAGGCAATATAAATCTTATTTTTTGAACGGTTAATCACATCCTGTTAGCAGACACCTTTCACACATAATGAAAAATGTATCATCAAAGAAGTTGTATTTTTCTGAACGCTGTTACTTTCTAGTATTCTGCATAAGTTAGTCACTGTCTAAACCTGTTTCTCATCCTTCTCAACAGCAAAATACCTATTGCAGGTGTATAAATTAAACATCTCCCTCTCTTGTTTCCCTTCAGTTTGTCATACTGCTCCTAGTTTCCACATTCTCCTGTTTTCCTTCAGCCTTTTTCACAGCTATCCTATCTGTTATCTGGATTTGTCATGTCTCTGATGGCATGGCAAAGTGAAACAGTACAGTCACCAGAATTTAGATTGAGTTTACTACTTTCTATCAGCAATTTCAGCTCCTGTGTCAATCTCTCCATCTTTTTCTTAAGCAAAGAAATCTGCTTTCAGCTTAACTGCAGACCTCCTGTTCTTGGTTCATAAATCTAAATGCTTGGTTACTTGGTTCCTTTATTATCTACTTTAATCCTGGTTGATGCTTCTTGACTTGTTGGAACCTGTTAGTGTCAAAGCACTTCATGACATCTCTCCCTGTGACATTCCTCAGGAATTCCATCTTTATTCCTTCCAGTTTTTTCCCTCACACAAAAGGTTGTTCTGTTGCAATTCTAGATAATAAACGTTCACATGCTTGTGGTTTTTTGCTTTGGTTCTTTCAGAGGTTTCTTTCTTGAGGAGTCTTTCAAGACTTTCAGAGGAACAGTCTTACAGTACTGATGATTCTTGTCAATCTTACTGTACTTAAAAATACAGAGAGATTTAAGGAAAATTTGTTAGATTTTCTTTCCTATTGAAAGTACAAAACATACTCTGCAATTATGCAGTAACCTGGTTATGGAAAGGAAAATTTTTGCTATGATAATGCCCTTCTTTTTACCCCATTAAAGCTTTGATGCTTTTTCTAGACAACGTGCTTTTAATTTACACAGAACTTTTCAGTTTCTACCCCCTTTTCTGTTGTTACATGTGTATAACAGGACTAGAGCATACACAATAATAATATTACACTACTGGTATGTTGGGGGCTGGATACATATTTATGGTTAAACTCTGATGTTAGTTGATGAAAACAGTTCAGGAAACAAAAGCTCATGCATTTTTATCAGCTTAGCTTGCATAGACTTTATACAATTTGTTTAAAACATACATTTAACATATTGAAAAGCTCTAGTAAATCCAGTTTTTAAACCTAATTCTGAAATCCATGTTATGTATGAATAATTACTGTTTAACAAAATTATAGGTGCTAGGATAAATGGAAACCAATCCTTCATTCCAAACAGCAGAAGAGACCTAACAGATAACACAAAGAGATACCATATGAGAATACATCCACTGAACATCCACTTAATTTGCAAGAGTTCAAAGGACATTCAATCCCAACAGAATGACATCAAAAAGGATTGTAAAAATATCTTGTCAAGCAGCATTGTTGTGCTGTCTAGCTTTTTAATCGTAGCATAATGTTAATGCTATTAGAGTTTCTATAAAGACACATAGAGGTCAAGGATGCAAGAGTGAAAAAAAAGAAAAGGGGAAAAGAAGAAAAGATTATATGTGCTAATTACATTTTCTGGAGTTTAGCATGATGGTGTGACCTATCTTTATGCATTTTGGCCTGATGATATTATTTTAAAGCTATTCTTTCAATATTAACTGGTTCTAGAGTAGGGTATGAAGTGTGTTATAGAAGATCAGGGGAAAATATGGGACACTTCACTGGTGAAAACTGTTCCCCCCAGGTCCTCTAACTGGAAAATCTTCCATTTTCAGTTTATCCAAATTTAAATTTCAATTCTTCCCTACACAAGAAGATGAAGCAAGCTCCATATTTACAGCTGTACGTATTTACAATGAATCTTGTTCAGTAAAACCCATCTAATTCTGCAACAGCATGTGCTGAGAAGCACATGGTTAATTTCAATTCTTCATCTAACAATCATAGATTTCAAATTAGTTACCTTATTGTCAAATAAATAGTAATGTCTACATGCTATTTTCACTTAGTTTTACATATTCACACTTGACTTCTTTTCAGGTAAGGACGTCATTGAAAACAGCTATTCAGTGCAAGAATTTTGTGGCTTTTGTGATACCAGTGGGGGTGGGGAAATTCTCAGTTATTCTTGGTTATGTTTTATATTGTTATTCATATTTACACAGGCTTCTAATACACTGCAACTTTACTATTA
This sequence comes from Stercorarius parasiticus, assembly GCA_013396915.1. Classification (NCBI taxonomy): domain Eukaryota; kingdom Metazoa; phylum Chordata; class Aves; order Charadriiformes; family Stercorariidae; genus Stercorarius; species Stercorarius parasiticus. The sequence continues at coordinate 312,222 of VWZL01000362.1, forward strand.
AATATTGCCTCTGGCCTGTGGTTAGCACAGTCTATTTAAATTTCAATTGGAGAAAAAGACACCTTCTTTTTGTATTATGTGATCAAAATTTTGAAGCTCTGTAATTTTCTTGCTGCTCAGAGAAACAAAGCACCCAGGCTCACAGTGAAAGCCCTTTCTAGAAGCTATAAATATTTGCTATTTGTAAAACCTCAATGAGGGTTTAGTTATTAAAAAACTAAAGGAAGAAAATTACTAATAATGATTGGTTTCAGCTAATGAAATGCTTTTATGCAAATATGTGAACCCTAAATATGACCTGGAAACAAAAGACTGCTTAACAGTTACTATTAAGCTATACATTAGGAGATCAATTAAAGAGAACTTCTCTCTAATGATCAAGCTGTACAAGAGTTGCTATGGAAACCTGGAAAGAGAGAGATTCAGAATGCAAAATAGCTACAGAAACAAAAAAAAATATTTGTAAACAAGTATCGTAGAAGGTGTATAATCAGTTAAGTAATAAAAGGCTGATTCAATTCTTTTCACCCCAATATATCTGGAAGAAGGGCACTTTTCCATGTGAAGGTGCCAGTTTAGTCCATATTTGGATGCCACAAAGCAAGGCAATGCCAAGATGGTCTTTATGTAATCAATGAGAGTTGCCTGAATTACAATATGGGATAGAAAGACAGGATTACTTTAAAGGTCTCAAAGAATTGTACAGTTGTGTCATCAAAAATTGCTGGCAAAGAAAAAACACATTTGTGGGCAACAAAAGTGCAAATACAGGTGATTAAAAGTAACATTAATTCTTTCCCCTTGTACTCTACCTTGGGGAAGAGTGGCTAGAAAGCTGCCAGGCAGAAAAGGACCTGGGGGTGCTGGTGGACAGACAGCTTAACATGAGCCAGCAGTGTGCCCAGGTGGCCAAGAAGGCCAACAGCATTCTGGCTTGTATCAGGAATAGCGTGGCCAGCAGGAGTAGGGAAGTGATCGTGCCTCTGTCCTCGGCACTGGTGAGGCCTCCCCTCGAGTACTGTGTTCAGTTCAGGGCCCCTCTGTACAAGAGGACATTGAGGTGCTGGAGCGTGTCCAGAGGAGAGCTACCAAGCTGGTGAGGGGTCTAGAGACCAAGCCATATGAGGAGAGGCTGAGAGAACTGGGCATGTTTAGTTTGGAGAAGAGGAGGCTGAGGGGAGACCTCATTGCCCTCTACAACTACCTGAAAGGAGGTTGCAGAGAGGTGGGTGTTGGCCTCTTCTCCCAGGTGAATAATGACAGGACCAGACGAAATGGTGTGAAGTTGCGGCAGGGGAGGGTTAGATTAGATATTAAGAAGAATTCCTTTACTGAAAGAGTGGTCAGGCACTGGAACAGCCTGCTCAGGGAGGTGGTTGAGTCACCATCCCTAGAGGTATTTAAGAAACGTGTAGATTTGGCACTTCAGGGCATGCTCTAGTGACAGAGATTGTAGGGTTTTTTTTTGTGTGTGTATGGTTGGACTTGATGATCTCAAAGATTCCTTCCAACCGTGAAGATTCTATGATTCTATGATTCTATACCTTAAAATAAAGTGCTACTTATATCAGAAACAGCTTAAAAATACTCAGTTTGTCTTATGTGAAGGCTGTTAGCTGACTCATATTTTTTCATTCTGTATTTTGCATCTATATCTTGAACAATTCCTGAGCATCCTTAGCATCTGTATGAAAATAGTGTTAAATAGCATTTTGGGTTAAAAAACTATTTTCTGTCACTGAGTAAGTCTTTTCAGCACGTATTGCAGAAGGAACAAATACACGTAATCAAGTTTTCCTGTGTACAAAGCATATGTTGCCAACATATACACAGAGAAATGTTCAACGCAGGGTTGGTATCCGGAATTTCCTGTAAAGATCTAGGGACCTTCTGGTAACAAATGACTGATATAATGGACTAGATGCACTCCCTCTATTCTTTGTTCTCTCATTTGCAAATTATCCATGGCTGCAAAGATTCAGCTTCTTTGTCAGTGAAAAAGCACCAGGAAGTATCCGGATCTGGCAGAGAAAAATCTGCAGTGGGTATAGATCTTGTGTCACAACTTGCATACCACAAATCCTGCATGTCCTTGTGCAGCACACGCACATCAGAGGGATGGCCAGAGGGTATTGCACTCCTGTGGTCTCCAGATGACAGATGGCCTTTTGTGGAAGGGCCACGGCCAGCCCTTCTAATCCACACTAAGCACAAGGAGACACTGAGCCCTGATGAAACGGGTCCCACAAACAGCTACTAACTCAGGTCTATATGCTATGGCGTGACCCCTTTTCTGGGATATTTCAAGATTACCCAACTGGAAATCTCTGTAACTGTTTATCAACTAACATTAATGATACAAGCCAAGCACGTGACCAGGCTCCCAAAGTTACAAGTTTATTTAAGTGTTTTTTTAGACCATGCCTGCATACTTTCGATAGTCTTGAAAGCAAATAAAGAACACCAAATCACAATTTTCAGTGAACAACTGGCATTCATAAACAGGAAAAGGAAATTAGTACTTATAGGTTAGTAGAAACCAAACGAGTAAGGAAGTCCAGCATCATTTAGTCCTGTTTTCTCTGGCAAGTTGTCCCTTTCACCTCAGTCTGTCCTCAGCAACATATTCATGTGGATGGTTCTGAAACAGGCATATGAATGAGCAGATTTGCCAATGAATTTGAAAGACTCTTTCAACGTGCAACTTTAAAAAAAGTAAATCAAACAAGTAACATAAAAACAACACAGGAAAACTATAATGAAAAATATATTAAAATGTTGCCATCAGTACCACAGAGGTGAATGGAACAGTATCTGATTCAGGGGTCAGTCTTAATCAATATAACTGGATTTTTTTTCCAGGACTCACTGTATGTTATAATCCTGCTACAGTCATGTATGATAGGACTACCAAAATGACCTAATTCTACATACACCAAGCTCACTGATTAATTTCGGTGGAAACCAGCCAATGCTAATGAGTACTTTCAAAAATCCTCTTCTGCGCTTTTCCCTGTGTCTCACTTCATGTATGACATCAACTAATAACACTTTCCTGCCTTGTAAGTGTTATGTGAGGCTTGTTTAAGCCATTTTTTTTAAAATGCCTTCTAGGCTAAAGTATTTTTAAAGTATTTGCTTCATATGCACAGTAGCTTACTTCTCATTTCAAACAATTTATAATCCAGAAATACTCTTCTCATGTTTTTTTGAAAGTGTGACTGTAGAGATGTACCTCTGAATAGAAGACAGCTGCACTGAATATTTAGCCAACTTGAAGCAATACACAGTTATCCGGAAGAAAAGAGTATTATTTCTGAAAGAAAAAGCTTTCAGGCTTCCACTTTGTGGGAAGGTCATTTTGGTTAACTTCAGCAAGATAATCAAGAAATCCAATTAGCTCTATATAGAAGTTACAGATCTGTTCTCATTGAAGAACACATAGCCTACAGCACAACCAAACAAAATACTATTAAATTACACTTATTGAAAAGAGAGTTGTGTGCTGCTAATGAGAGCAGACTTAGAAGAATTAAGCTAGAAAGTAACTAAAAAGAAAATAAATTCCAACCACTTCTCAGATCAATCTAAGTTCCTGATAATAACTTCTGGCTTACTAAAAAAACCAATATATTAATCAGTATAGTGTTTTATTGACTGATTTGTAAGATGTGCTACTGAGCTCTTAGATTCATATACTTAAACTTTGTGAAAATCCTTCACAATGGGAGCACAGACTCCACCTCACTCCTAAGAGATTTATTCAGGCAGGAGAAGGCAATAAATTTGCCTTGCAGAGTGACCTAGGGCCAGCTAACTTTTGGGATCAATGGAAGAATCAAGTTCCATAGTCAAGGGCTCTGAGCAAATACCACCCAGAATTTATTTTATTTTTCAACAAGCTCTGAAATGCTTTCAAATGTATTCATTTGCTGAACAAACTTCATGAGTTATTTGTACATACAGTCTTAAGAATATTCCATATTCAGATTAAATTAGTTGAGTCCAATACGCATATCCATGTTACAATCAAAAGTTGTGGCTGTCAGGATGTTATTGCGGTATGCCTACAGTCTCAAACCTTGCTACAAACCATTTTATAGGACAAATTATCTTCAAAGTAAACTTGTTTTTTAACAAAAAAACTTTCAGAATTTCATTGTCCTGTCTTCAGTTAATTAGTTGATTTCAATGCATATTGAGATCCCCGGCGTTCAATTCCTGTAAGCTTCAGTAAGCGTTCAGGGAAGAAAACAAACATGACAAGATCATAGATTCGAATAAACAAGCCAATTTTTAAGGCAATATTAACTGCATATCTGTATTATTTCAGGATGAATTTACTTCATATTCTGCTAACAGCACTTGATCTCTTGCTTTTAAAATGAGAATTTTTTGCTTCTTTTTCTTTTAAGTCATCTGACCAGTACTATATGGAAATAAGCATTTCTGCTAATTACTTCCCTGAGAAAAAAATTATAGAGAAAATCAAGATGAATGAGGCACTGTGCTTTGCACAAATCAGACAGACAAGCTGTCAGTGCTGCCTAACCCATCCTTAGAACAATTCCCTTTCCCCAAGGAAGTTGTCAGGAAAATGGAGGTCCTTGTCATTTCTCCGCTCGCAATTTGGGACTTTCCTTTCACACCTAGTTTATTTCTAGAATCTTTTGACACTATTCTTGCAATTAAGTGACAAAATAATTTCTTTTTTCTTATTCCAATCTTTAAGCTGGCATCTATACCTTTCTGGTGCTATACATATGGGGTAAGGCATGGCTAATGAGCGTCTTTCTTGTTATTTTATTCAGTCTCTGAAGTACATTTGTCCCGTAGACGTGCCAAGAGGCAGCTCTGCGTCAGTGCCTCAAGTGGCTGGGCAAATTATCAGTGCTTGAAGAGCCCTGGGAGACTCATCAGTGCTGGAGTGCCCTTGAGAGCTCCCAGGAGCGTGCAGGGCAGTGGCACGGGAGCTCAGTGACTGCGAGCTCCTCCAGCAGAACCGCTCCTCCAACCTTTACTGCTGCGCAGGCAGCTTTATGCTAGTGGATACCTGAGGTGGAGCAGCTTGTGAAGTATATTGGAACCCCAAACTCATTGGGACCATTTTATACTGAAGAGCTGTGTAATTAGTTGAATATTGATCTGAAAGGTCCCTTCCAACCTAATAAATTCTATGATTCTATGATACTATTTTGCAACAAGAAAGATTTGATTAATATATAAGATCTCACCAACAAATGTCTGAGCTTCCTCATACGTATTTACATCTGAAGTATGGAGAAAATTATGAAAAATTGTGCAAGAGAAAATTATGAAAAATTGTGCAAGTATGATTCACACTCATAATTTATTTTGCTCATTCTCTTTAAAGTTTTTTTTTTCAAGTTACCTTAAATTTCATCAAGCAGCAGCACACATTTCCTCAGCTGCACTCATAAGAGATATGGAAAAATTTGTGGATGTTTTTAAAGGAAGATCAATAACAGAATTACAAGAAAAGGAAAGTTTCACAATGTATTGAAGAAGCATGAGAGTGTAGGAAAAGAAATTTAATTAGGGATACAGCATCTGTTAGCATATGGTAGTAAATTCTAGATAAAAGTTGCATTAGTTTCTAAGTTCTGTTACATACAGACATACACATGTATCTCTGCAAGTGTGTGAGAGATCAGTGATGTACAAGATTATGGGTTTACTGGTCACAGACACAAATATTGAAAGCCAGGAAGTGTGAAAAGCAGAACTCAGTTTTAAAATGAAAGAGTTTTTGTTTCCATGTAACTAAATTGAGCAATATATACATTGCAGATTACATAGAGCTGAGCCTGGCACAGCCTTATCAAGAGCATTTACAAAAACATTCCAAATCAACAATGTAACCTTTGTTTTTACACTAATTCAAAACCAGCAGAGACTGTATGCCATGCCTATGCAAGATAAAAGAGAAATATGGACACCTGGGTGATTTATATAAGGAGCTCAACCTTAGAGAGTGACAAAGAAACTATCGGCAGTTGGGAAGAGAAAATTCAAAGACAGAACTTGGGGGAAAAAAAACCACCAAAACCCCAGAACTATATGTAACGTAAGATTCAGTCTTGCTTAAGAATTGTCTCTATGGAGACATTTGGAAAATATTAGTCTAAATTAAGAAAATAAGTGAAATCACATGAAAATTAATTAGTTGAACTGAAATAATATGTGTGTATGCACCTAAGGTGGTAGTAGTTCAGTCAGGTTACTTCACCCCCAAAGGGAAGTAAACTAAATCAAACTGAAGACATGAAGGGTTCAGTTACCATATGTCAGCAGTCTGTACCACATACACGGCAAATACAAGGTCATCTCAGGGCTTAAGTAAGAACCACAGGCTAAATTAACCACATAAAAAGTTACTGTGGATCATCAATAAATTATGTGTGTGTCTATAGCATATAATTCTCAACAAAAATGTTCAGAGGGATTCAGTTTATTTTAACTAATCCAATTGTGACATTTGTGAATTTTTTTGCAAGCATTAACATAAAAAAATACTAACGAAGAGCAAGGCGTCCAGATTCATGTCACTAAAAAACATCAAACTATTCAGAATTTGCAAACAGATGAAAGATAGAATAATATAATTTGTTCTGTTAGGAAGTATGGACCAAATTCAGATGGGTTACTCAGGGTACTCATGTTTTTAAGTTCCAACACACCTCCCTCTGTTCCCCCCAAAAAACCAATTCCATGTCCTAGCACCTAAAGTTCATTAGAGTAAATGAAGGTAGCACCCAGTGAAACATCCATCTCCCATGGAGTTACCTGGAAAACACTGGTTTTCCAGGAAATACAGTCCCTTCTGCACAGCGTGACTCAAAGCTGCTGCCCAGAGGAGCAGGGCAGCCTCTTGGGAACACAAGGTCCTGTTTCTTATTGGGTGCACAGTAGGTAACACGCTCGGTCTCTCTCCGTCCTGAGAACAGGCTCCTACCTGGGAAGGATCCCTACTGAGTAACCCAAACCCTGGAATAAAGACTCACCACTCTTCCCCCCATCTCCTACCTCCCTGCCTTTTATTCTGAGCTATGTGGGGCCTCACATTCAGCAGAAGTCCGTATGTGGTGAATATGCCTTTTTAATTAGGCTTTATGTATGCTATGAATAAATATAATATAAATTTTTGGATTTTTTTTTTATTCAGCATGAGTGCACTACAAACTAAAGGAGAAAAAATTCAGGGTCTGGCAGTTGGGCAGAGACGTTTACGGTCTGTGCTATTTGTTATCTGTAGTTTGGAACTGCAAAATGAGCACATCATCTTGCTGGTTTTAGGTAGGTCAATGCTGAAACAGCTAATAGTGACTTTTAAATCGCCAGAACTTAATTTCTTTTTCTTCCTTTTTTAACACAACAGTTCACACCTCTGAGCCACCCAGAGAAAACCTGTACAGACTAAGGAAGATAACAGTCTTTTATCTGGCTCAAGTGAGAAGGATTTAATTAGCAACAATAGGACCTAACTAGGCAGCTGAAAGCACGGGCTCTTCTACACAACTCTGCTGCAAGCAGTTGAATGTTTCTTTAACTGGTGCCAGCTGCTAACTGTCACCTGGAGCTATTATTGCAATCAGACATCTCGGGGACACGTCAGCCATGCTTCAGCTCCCCAGCCAAGCTTTTTTCCATTGGTGATAGTAATTGTGAGTGTAACGAGATTCGTTATTACCTTCCTCTGCAACAAGGACTCTCGTGCCACAAAAAAAATTACAGCACTGACTTTGCAGACCAGGGTGCAAAGGCCTCAGATGAAAGATAATGAATGATCATACGGCATATCACAATATGTCTTTTAATTTAGAAGAGCATTCTGTAAAATGCAAATATTTCTTCAAGTAGCATCTACGCATTTCTGAAAAGACACAAATCTTCCTAGTCTCAGATGCCAATAACATTTTCTAAGCTATTGGATGTTCTTATACATATGGAAAAAAAAAAGATTAGATGCGCAATTTTAAGTCATGCAAATCAACCATTTAGGGAATGAACACTATGGAGTGAGAAGGATGTTGTAAAGACATAGGCAGGAGGACCCTTAGGAGAGAAGGCTGTCTAAGGGGACTAATGGATCCTGCCAAATGTGAGACTTGTGCTCACAACACTCTTCCATCAATCACCTCTGGAAAATCTCTCTTGTAGAGCAGGCAGCTCACAGAACTATACGTATTATTTTTCATTTGTGGGAATCATTGTTCACTGCTCACACAAAATCATAAATCAAACCTATAAAATCTGATAGGGAAATGGACAGGAAGAGGCTGGGGCTGTGATTGGGGCTTATTGGAAAGCACACCAACCTGCCACCCACTGAAGGCCAGGAAGGACCCCATCGTAGCCACTGTGCACGTAACATTTCTCTTCTCAAAATCTTCATTAAGATTTAATGCTCAGTGGCTGCAGATTTGTGCTTATGGATAGCTGTAGAAGATTTAATGTACATAGTGTTTTTAATTGAAGATGACCAAGAATTGGACAGATATTAAAAGCTGCCCAAAGTCCCTAGACCTCCACAGCTGCCCAGAGCATGCAGGAATAAGCAATGGTGGTCTGAAAAGTCCCCAGACAGCCTTAAGCATCATTCTTCTTCTTCTGGTGATGTGACCTTCATACTGAGGATTCGTAAACCTGTATGTAAACCTGTAAACATGGACAGTGGCATAGAGTGCACCCTCAGCAAGTTTGCCGATGACACCAAGATGTGTGGGGTGTCTGACACGCTGGAGGGAAGGGATGCCATCCAGAGGGACCTCGACAGGCTGGAGAGGGGGGCCCATGCCAACCTCATGAAGTTCAACAAGACCAAGTGCAAGGTCCTCCATCTGGGTCGGGGCAATCCCAAGCACCGATATAGGCTGGGCAGTGACTGGCTTGAGAGCAGCCCTGAGGAGAAGATCTTGGGGGTGCTGGTGGACAAGAGGCTCAATATGAGCCGTCAGTGTGCACTAGCAGCCCAGAAAGCCAGTCATATCCTGGGCTGCATCAACAGAAGCATGGCCAGCAGGTCAAGGGAGGTGATTCTCCCCCTCTACTCCACTCTCGTGAGACCCCACCTGGAGTACTGCGTCCAATTCTGGAGACCCTACTAAAAGAAAGATATGGACGTGCTGGAACGTGTCCAGAGAAGGGCCACGAGGATGATCAGAGGGCTGCAGCACCTCTCCTATGAGGACAGACTGAGAGAGTTGGGGTTGTTCAGTCTGGAGAAAAGAAGGCTCCGAGGAGACCTTATAGTGGCCTATGAGTATCTTAAGGGGGCCTACAAGAAAACTGGTGAGGGACTTTTTAGGATGTTGGGTAATGGTAGGACTAGAGGGAATGGATTAAAACTAGAGATGGGTCGATTCAGGCTGGACGTTAGGAAGAAGTTCTTCACCATGAGGGTGGTGAGACGCTGGAACAGGTTGCCCAGAGAGGTGGTGGTCCCATCCCTGGAAGTTTTTGAGGCCAGGCTGGATGGGCCTCTGAGCAACCTGATCTAGTGGGAGATGGGGTTGGAACTAGATGATCTTTAAGGTCCCTTCCAACCCTAACAATTCTATGATTCTATGATTCTGTTTCAGCTTCAAAAAAGATGGGGTGGATACCAGAAGAACTCATTGCTTTCTCTTTCTAATCTCATAGCCATACAAGGAAAGGCCAAAATCCCATCTCAATTAATTCAGACTTCACGTTTTGTGAAACTGGTAAATAATAGCTCGGTGAACAGATTAGAAAATTGGGACATCATAGATAAGCATGTATGATGTCAATGGCCAAGGTTCAGTCAAATATACTAAACAATACGGTTTCAAATTCAATATTGTGCCCCAGATTTTATCAAAAACAAGGGCTTATCTGCAGCCTCAGACTCGAAGTACTTATTTAGTTCACCTTTTGATTAAAGTGGGAAATGACAAGGAACCAGAAAACATTTCAAACAACTTGACTGTGTATTTGTTTTTACTTAACTGTTGCACTGGAGATTATTTTATACTCAAAGCCACCCATTCATGCTAAATATGGCAATAACAATAATATTTGCTTTGCCAATCACCGCAATTTCTTACAAATTTTCTGTGACAGGGACATGTTTACAGCACCACCTGCAGCACTATAAAGCTAAAAAATTATTGTCTCAATCAGGTAAATTATTGCATCTACTCAACCTTTTGTATCTATGCACCTACTCAACACAAACAGCTCCAAAGTGTAAAGACATGTTTTAAACCCATTATGACAGTTTTGACAGTCCTCTTACCATACCATATTTCTACTGTAGACAAATGTACAGTGTATTTAAATATAATAGACCAGATCTCCTCTTGCGGAGTCAAGATCAGGCCTCATATTACTTTAGTACATTTAAATTATTTTTAAGAAATTCTTTGCAAGCCTGCAATGTATAGATTACTTACATTGCAGAGCTTAAAGGGAATTTTTTTTTTTCTCAAGAAAAATCCAATAATGTATGTTAAATGACACCAGAATTCTCATTTAACGTATTCATTCTGACCTGTTTATATTATTTTCTATAATATGAATCAGAAAAAAATTAAACTTAGTTTTCAAATTATGAAGTTTTGGTAAGTGAACATTCTGATGTTACATAAACTTTTCAAAAGTTATATAAAATGCTTTAACTTGCATGATTTTCTACTGTTTCTTTAAGAGTGCAGTTAGTGCAGTCTGGGGATCATGGGAAAAGAATAATGATTATCTGAAGAAAGCAGAATAATTTTTAAAATATCTCAGCATAAATACATCTATGAGAAGATTCAGAAAAAATATACTTGGACTATGTAATATACAATCCAAGTTAGAGACCTGAATTATACATAATATTGAGCAACTAAACTATAGGATTCATCCACATTTTGCCCATATTCAAAAAATCACAATTTAAATTTTGAGTTATAAGGGCACCAAAAACTGTTTCAATGAGATCAAATTATTGAAAAAAAGTTGGAGAAAAAGATGGAACATTTACTTCACTATTAGCTGTTCAAGATAACTCAAGAGCTAATAAAGAAAAATGGAAAGGCATGGATTTGATGGAAGGACCACTTGGTGGATAAGGAACTGGCTAGATGGCTGCACTCAAAGTGTTGCGGTCAACAGCTCAATGTCCAAGTGGAAACCAGTGACGAGTGGTGTTCCTCAGGGGTCAGTACTGGGACCAGTGCTGTTTAACATCTTTGTCAGTGACATGGACAGTGGGATTGACGGCACCCTCAGCAAGTTTACCGAAGATACCAAGCTGTGTGGCATGGTTGACACGCTGGAGGGAAGGGATGCTATCCAGAGGGACCTGGACAGGCT
>VWZL01000362.1:323607-469172 GCA_013396915.1 Stercorarius parasiticus
GATGATCAGAGGGATGGAGCACCTATGCTATGAAGACAGGCTGAGAGAGTTGGGGTTGTTCAGCCTAAAAAGGAGAAGGCTCCAGGGAGACCTTATAGCAGCCTTCCAGTACCTAAAGGGGACCTACAGGAAAGATGGGGAGGGACTCTTGATCAGGAAGTGTAGCAATAGGATGAAGGGTAATGATTTTAAACTGAAAGAGGGGAGATTCAGATTGGATATTAGGAAGAAATTCTTTACTGTGAGGATGGTGAGGCACTGGAACAGGTTGCCCACGGAAGTTGTGGATGCCCCATCCTTGGACGTGTTGAAGACCAGGCTGGATGAGGCTTTGAGCAGCCTCGTCTAGTTGGAACTGGATGATCTTTAAGGTCCCTTTCAACCTGAACCATTCTATGATTCTATAAAAATTCATTTGCTCACATATTCATTATGTATTGTGTGTACTGGTTCTACTCTGTAGATATATGAAGTTTCAGAAAATTTCTTATACTCTCAATCTTTCCACCACTGAATATTCATAAAAAAAAATAATCTCACTACCATGAAAAGAAACCCGTATTGTTTGTGTGGTCTGAATGAGGAACTGTGACTCATTTAAGAAAGAGGCTGCCATATCAGTAAGCTCCAGTGTGTTTCCAAAAGGTTTAGATGGACCACCCATCTGCTTGGTTTTACTGGCTATGAAATGTTCCAATGTCACGGGATTTACAGAGCACAGCCTGCTTCCTGATACATTCACTTGTGGAATGGCTGGAAACATCATAAAGTAGAAGAAAAATTTAGAAAACTGAACTGAAAGCTAGCAAGTTAAATGTGCTAAGAAGTACTTCCAAGTAATGAAACCTGATCACTTATCAAGTTAAACTGCTGAAATCATCCTTAGTTTGGGATTGTCTACATTAGTGTTTTAGTGTGGACGGGGACAAAACTTTTGAAGCAACTCTTCCAGTCATTCCCATTGACTGTGCCCTGGTTTGCATTGCGGATACGCCTCAGGGCACGCAAACTGGCATCCCTGCTGGTAATAGCCTACCCCTAGAAGTGAACCTCATGCTCTCTAATCCCTGACCAGCATTCAAGTTCACGGGACCAGAACAAGTCTACAGCAATGCACAGGTGTGTAAGGAGTGAATATGACCTGCCTGTACCCCATGGGTCTGCCTGATGCAGTGCATGACCCCCTAACAGAGACAGTGACTTTTTGGTCCAGAAAAGCTATGATTCTGCCAAAAAATTTCCAGTTGTGGGTCAAGAGTTAGGCTACGCACTGCTCCTGTTAGATTGTTTGCATGTAGACTGTGTGTTTCGGAACAGTCTTAATTATACTGCTTCTCTGTGCCAAATACCCTCAGGGACAGGATGGAATCAAGCATTTTTAAGGTACTGAAACTCAAGTGCCTTCAGGTTAATGCATGGGAAGAGGTTCTGTGGGAGTCAATCCCCAGTACAGGCGCAATCCCTGCACAGTGTCACTGTTAAAGCTCTCCATGACTTGAAAACCGTGCAGGTTAAAGTCCTTCAAAAACCTAATTTTTGAAAAAGGGAAAGAAAAATAAATCAAACAAGTTGCCACAATCTGACAACTTCTTTGTAATGTAAACAAAACTGAATTTTACCATTCTCAAGATGATACCCCAGGATTTGCTGCTGTTACCACAAAAAAACCCCAAAAAACCCCAACCAAACCAAAACCAACAATCATAAAAAATAATAAAGAAAGCAGATAGAATGGGGGATCATGAGAAGCCACCAGGATCTCTGTCAGGACAAGGGTTGCATTTCCAAGGAATGGGCACAGACAAGGCAGGCAGAGATGCATCAGCAAGGTATAGAGCTGCCACAGCTTTTTTACAGTACACAGTTGTCTTTTGCTCATGTCCTTGAAGAAAGCATGCAAACCTCCATTGCTGAGAACTGCATCCGGTTCAGAACTCCTACCCAGTCCACTGTAACTTTCCATATTGACCGATAGCCTAAATATAAACTGATTTATAAAGCAACCTAGAAATTTATGAAAAAAGAATTCAACAAGCCTTAAGGTTTCTTAGCATTCTGCTTTAGCTCTGCTTTTATGGAATCATAGAATCATAGAACAGTTTGAGTTGGAAGGGACCTTTAAAGGTCATCTAGTCCAACTCCCTTGCAATGAGCAACTTATGCATCTTCAACTAGATCAGGTGCTCAGAGCCCTATCCAACCTGACCTGGAATGTTCCAAGGATGGGGTGTCTACCACCTCTCTGGGCAATCTGTTACAGTCATAATCATCACTTAGGGACTAACTACTACTTCATTTCTCAGTTTTCGTTGCGTGCTTATGTTTACTGATGACAAATTAGAATTTTTTTCTTTTAAATGATAGTTCTCCCTAATTCTATGTTTGACTTCCTTCATTTGCCCTCTCCAGATTATGTTGGTCCCTGAATCCTCAGTTTTGTAAGTGTTATCTCACGACAGGATGTTTGCAACTCCAGGACAACAATTATGTTTTTGTATCTGTCTGTGTCACATCTGGGAATTCAATTACAATTATGGATGATAAAAACTACAGCAATATAAGCTGAATATTCAAAAACATAACTACATTGTGCAATAACATCTGACCCTTAAATATCAGAGTACAGCAAAATAAAAAAGCAAAATGGCACAATAGTGCATAAAATATACACCTCAATAGTATTCTCACAGAAAGCAACAGAAAAAGGTTTACTTTTAAGGTAAAGAGTTTGAAAGACTCAGCTGTAGAATTCTGTGAAGGGAAAGACTTCCAAAACAGCAGTGTTAATTGAGGAGAAGCCTGATATTTTGACACAGCAAATGGTAGGGATGGAGGAGAAACAGGTCAGAAGCCAAACATAAATTATGAGAGGGGCCATAAACATGAACCAGATTTCACAAATAGAAAGGGGAAAAGGTTTGAAGAGCCTTTAATGTTAACAATAAAATTTTGAAGTTGATTCTCAGCTTTAGAGGTAGCCAATGCAGTTGCCTGACTAAAGGGTAATATGAGAGTAGCAGAAACAGTAATAAATTAAACAAGAGGCAGAATTTTGAACAGATTGCAAGCAGAAGACCAAAGGAATAGGAATACTACAAGAAGTTCATTATTGTTAGAAATAATTGTGGTCTGATACAGAACCTTGGCTGAAAAATTCTAAACAAGCATAAAAATAGAATATAAATAGGATAGTTATTATTCATCCCATAGTTACACAGAGCACACCTGCACCTTTTTAATCACTGAGATTGAGATATTTTGACAATGATTTTTAACTAAAAGTTCTCACTGCACATTGTCAGTAATTGGCCAATGGGAGCAGCCTCGTTTTTCATCAATGGAAAGAACAGAAGAATTTGAGAATTAAGGTACTGGGAAAATGTGGAGCTTTGTGTATATTTGGTTCAAATGCCCATGTTACAAAAACTTTTAGGTATCATTTATTGCACACATTTTTAAACTGTTTTTCTTCATGTTGCAGAGGGAAAGAATGATTAAAAAGGGTGAAAGAAGCCTGAAGGGATTATCTAGGCTGTATCCTTTTCCCTAAAATAGGATCATCTTACACCAGTGCACTCAGATGATGGAGAGCACCCAGCCTCCCCTGTCTATCGCAGTGCTTCATTATTCTTGGTATTTAAAAGTTTCTCTTCACATCCAACATTCTTTCTTGCTGAAATGTAAACCTATTACTCTTTGTACTATATGTTACAGACATGGCAAACAGATTATTCCCTTCCTTTTCACGATGGCATTTGCATACTTGAAGACTGTTATCATTCTTCTTTTCCGTGTTTCATTCTCTAGATTAACAAACTCCAATACTTAAACATGTAAGCAAGTACTGCTTGCTTCAATGGAGCAACCAGATAGGGACTCTCCCATGCTTTGAATGAAACTTTATTCATTGGTTGAAACAAAGCCCAGTCGAGCACTCCACAATCAGCAGGAAAGGAACTCAGCTTGGCAAAGCTTGTGGTAGGACAACGTACCTCTTCAGTTCAATGCCAGTTGAAGGGTTACAAGAAAAGGCCAAAGATGACAACTTCCCAAAAATAGCTACACAGTACGGTTAGCTGCATTCCCAAACAGGAGAGTAAGTGAATGGTAGAAGACAGCCTAAAAGGCCAGATGCACTGCCAGACAAGAAGTGTGGGATGCCAGTCATCAAGGCATGAGCACTTGGGAGTGGGAGAGCACTCTGCCTCTGGTCACCTCTTTCACAGAGGTTGCAACACCCTATTCTTCACCACCTTATAAGTCATCCCTTACTCCTCCCTCTTCACCATCTCCAGTTTCCCTAACCACATAGACTTTGAGCATTATTTTTGACTGGGAGAAGTGAAATCTTGACATACAACCTGAATATCTCAAAAAAAGCTGAGTCCCTTCGAGTAACTCATTCCCTATTCTCAGTGCCTGAGGTTCTATATTCTTGCTTTGTAGTTTAGGAGGTCAAACTACCAAGAAACTGGGCTCATTCCTGACCTCTGCAAGAAAACAATTCTGTCAGCAAAATGGTCAGTTCTGTCTCATAACAATCATTTTTACAGCAAGGTCAAAGACTGCCAACTAAAAAACCCCAACCCTACCCAATTTTGAAAGGACAGCAATAATAGTAGTAAAAATGTTAACCTGTCCTAATTGAATTTGGTGCATTGATGTTTTTAGTGCAGTAAAAATCCATGTATTGGAAAGTTTTCATGTTTCCTTTGACTGCACAGAAATACACCACAAAACTGAGTAAAAGCATGATTTCAAAAGCATAAAGTTTAAGTTCAGTGTATTCCAGACCATTGGTAACCCTAATTGTAACAGACTTCCTACAATCGGTTTTACACATTATCTCTAGTATGCAGTGAATGTACTTGCGAAACAGACAATGATCCTACGGCCTAATAGAACCATCTTTCTTATGCACATCATAGCTTTTATTTTTTTACGATGAACAGTAGTCCTAAACAATAACACTTATGTGAAATACAGTGTTTGTAAGAGCCTTGGGAGCTGCTTGGGAACAGATACCCTAGTACGGCAGCACCTCCTGTCAGTCCTGCATGTATTGTTAGTGCTATAATAATAATAATAATCTCTTCTCCACCTTGCATAATACTTATGCAGAGCTTAAAACTATGAGGCCTTATGTGCTACAGTTCAAGCACAGAGTGAATTATACCATTTGACATGAAAACACCTGAAAAGTGTGGTCTATCGTGGTAATGCCGACAAAACCTTAACTCTAGTGGCACTAGCAGGTGTCATTTGATTACAGTATCTCCTGCTTATAACACTGCCATGGTAATTAAAGCATGTCAGAACTACAAAACAAGTGTAGTAAAGACACATTTTATGACAGAAACATTAACACAATTTTTAAAACATGATCTGCTATGGTACTAACAATGGAAAATTGTGTTCCAAGTCATAATGATTTAGTGCTGAATTACAGAAATAGTTGAAATGCCTAAATACGATGGCAGTTGGTACTATTCTTAAGCATTACACACACACAAAAGTGCTATGACAAATACATTTAAATATATTTAATGCTGCAAAACCTGGAAAGGCAATTAGCAGCAATAAAATTTGTATTGAATTTGGATAAATTTTAGACAATTAGCCTTCTTCTAAATGTAATTTCTGGCCAAGAAATCCATAGGGACACATGACTTACCCACATTTATTACTCATTAGAGCAGAGTAATTCCTGTCATGGCTGAACATCAAGGGATTTGTCATCATAAATTCAGAGCAGCTAATGGACTGAGTAGTCCTTTTCTCCCAAGAACAAATCCCTAGGTAAAAGATATGAAATACAAATTGACCACAGCAAAAGGAATGCGTAGCAATAATATGCATAGTAGATGTATACAGCAATATGTAGATACTTGCATTTATTGTATATTGGTAACACATTGGGAAAGCAGATTTACTCATAGGCACTTCTACATTTCAGATAGCACAGATAAAGTCTCTGCATGCCCTCTTACTAACAAGTTCTCCTCCAAATGTTTCAAGATAAATATGCTCTATGAACAAAATTTTGTCACTCTTCTCATCAGCCAAAACATCCTTCCTCTCTTGAGTAACAGCATAATGAGACTGGTCTATCCGTTTTTGTCTTACAGGTCTTGCTCCTCCAGCATATCAAACTTAGATTCTTCAAAATAATATAAGCAAAGAAACAACAGAAATTATTTTAAGATTTAAAAGACAGAGTTCAACAGACCAAAAGATTCAGCAATTTGGTGGCAGCTACCGTTTGCTTTACTTCTTAAAAAAATAATTCCTACTGACAGCAAACATTTCAATATAGACCAGAATGATCTCATCTGAACCTGTGTCCCATTGGAGCTGAACACAAACCCGAATCTTTTCAGGTGGAGAAAGAAAAAATAAATACAGATGTTTAATTGCTATTTACTTTTCTCCCACCCTCATATTCTTCTGCATTAACTCTAAGAAAAAAAAAAAACAACTCAAGAAATAACTGAGACAGGCTTGCTTTGGTGTCTTCCTGCTGTAATGAAGTCACTGGATTTTCTGTTTCCATTTTCCAGAGGTTATGACTGATGAACCTCACAGAACTTTAAAGCAGGATTCATGATGTGATCTGAAATGATTTTGAACTATCTCTATGTCTTCTGAACTTGTTTTAACCTAACATTTTTCAGACAGATAATTTCAGACAGATAATCTACTTTAAGATTGTTGGTTTCATTCACTTTATACCTACTTCTTTTTGTGTGAATATCCATTTTTAAACTAACTTGCTGCATCCACTTGCCTTTGTATTTAAAGGAAGTAAATATATCTTCTGTGTATAAATAACACAAATTCTGTTAATATTTTCTTAGACCAGGAATGCACATTCGAAGCAAACTGACTGTCCCTGCTTATTGTGCTTTAGTTTTTATTGCAGGGCTCTTGTGGAGTGTGCAGACTGGATGCTTTTTAAGTTGAAAGCAAACCCAAATGTGCACTCCTGAGAACATCTAATGTTCTCTAACAATAACGAACTTTTAGTCTGTGAGATCAGATTAGAGATAGCCCAAACTTAATTGCACTGAAGATGAACAGTCTGGTCACCAGGTCGTTATGATCAGTCTTGCTGGTCTCCATTTCCACCTTTACAACACTTCTTCTTTAAACACACATAGTCCTACCTGCTGTTCTCTACACCTTCTCCAGTGCAATCACCTTTCTGAAAATGTGTATGTCCTCAGGTTTCCTGCGACAATACAACTAATTCCATCTCCATCATACTATTCATCATGTTATTTTTCCCATATAATAGTCCAATCGAGTCCTGTGTTGATGACGTCCTGCAAATTACTGTCAGAAACCATCATTAACAATCTGGTTTTGCCCATGACATTAAAGGAAACATTTAATAAGACTGGTCTCAAAATGGGTTATTAGGTTACTTGTGACGTTACTTTTGTCCAAGTTAGTAATTTCCTTTGCAGCATAATCCATTATCACCTCCAACTTAGCTCATCTTATCCAATTTAAAAGTTCTTGTACTAGCGCCATATTATCAAATTCAATTGGTATTTTCCCATGTGGCACCCTATCAAATGCTTTAGTGAAATCTTGACTGACTACACAGAACGCATTTCCTCTGTCAACTGCCATTTAAAAACCAGGATAGCAGGGTTAATCTAACATGCTCTAGCTTTGACAAAGATGTTTTGCATTTCATCCCATTTTCCAGAGATCTCCCAACATTTATTGTTATTCTCTCTTTCTCTCTCTCTCTCTTTGTTTTTTTTTAATTTGGAAAAGCTTTGCATGTTATTGAGGTCAGACTATTAAGCTTGTTATTACTTGAATTACTTTTTCTTCATAAACATGGTCTTTACTCCTCTCGACTATAAAATATCATCTTGAAATGAATGCATTTATTGAACACTTTGACTTGCTGAATACGCAATGCCAAGTCTTTCAGGATTCTGGCACAAAGATTTCTGCTACAGAAGGTAAAGTAAAATTCAAAGAGCTTTGAGATGAAACAATTTATTTTACCTAGATCTTCCTTAATCAGCAGTAATTGATGGCTGGGGCTAAATCACAACAGAGGAATAATCTACACCATTTTTAATCTTAATCACAGTCTCATGAATGTCCCTTGGTCTCTGGCAGCCTTAGGAACTGTATCTGAATTACTCATCAGTCTGGAACTTCACTGCTGAAGTAGGCATTGAGGTCCAAATTAGGAGCCACAATACATGGCTTAAATAACACCACAGACACCTAAAATTAGGCATTATATTAATTAAACTATATCTTCTAGTCATAAACTCTTATATATTTATAATCATTCATCACTGGTAGCAGTACCTAATTTGTTTTATTACCTTGTGTAAGACACAGAACTTTTTTATCTAGCCAACAGTCGGATGAACATTCACACACATTTAGGGAGCAGCAGAAGGGAAATGAAAAAAGTCAATGTTGACATATTTGCTTCAGGTGATTATGAATTTGCCACACTTCTCTGTAGTCTGTTCCAGTGGCTAAATCTAGTAAAAAGGTATACGTTATTTTTAGCTTGTGTTTTTATAGTTTTAGCTTTCAACAGCTGATGACCCTTGGTGTGCATTTATCTATTCTTTTCTGTGGCTTTCCCAGCTTCAAGTACTTTAAGGATACCTTGAAGCATTGAGTCTCAAAAAGAGTGATACTGATGATAAAAGCTGGGGAAGAACACGTAATTTCAATATAATTTTATAATCTAGTATTTTATTATGATAAATGATATCTCACGCATTTGCAGGAATTAAAAGCAGCTGCGTCAAACCAAGTTGCACTGTGTATAAAATAAAGCATATTTGCATAACTAACCAAAATCTATTACTAATAGCGTAGCAGTAATAAATATTTCCTTGTAACGTCCTCATTAAGAGGATGAGAGCTCACTTTTCCAGGTCAAGAAGTTGTTAAAACATCCAGTAAAGGACTTCTGTGTGTGAGCTTTGGTGAAGCTGAGAAATTTGAGATTGATGCAAAATTTCGCCTCCACTACACCAGATTTCTAAATGCTTCAGATGTCTACTTGGATGATTTTCAGCTCCCTGTGGGACAGACCAATGTATCAAAAAAAGGTATCCTTGGCCTAGCCCTGAATAAGTGTTTATCATCACTCTAAGCTGATTAACATATTGCTGAAGAGCTTCAGTTGGGCAGATGTACCCTTTTATATGAAAATTAACCTAAAGAAGACCTAGATATTGGATCTCAAGGAGGACACAGGCATTGAGTTCCTGGTGGTAGTTATGAGCCAGAATCACTGATCAAAAATATCAAAAAGAACTCTGATGCATTTAACCATTTTTATGATTACAAAAGCTGAGGTTTTTTTAGTTTGAAGTTTTGGTTTGGATATTTCAGTTCTGCTTTAAAGGTCTGAGCCTTCTCTCAACATAGCTTTAAAGCCAAATCCACAAAGGGAGTGAGGGCTTTGGCTGTGCCTGGTTTTGGGTGATCTAGCCACCCAAAAGCCATCAGGCTCTAAGTCAAAATTTTACTTCAGCCTGTTTCTCATGCTAGGTCTGGTTATAAGCCTGAAAGCCGCAATATAGCCTAAAGGATCACACAGCACTTTGAGTCCGGCAGTCCTAAGCTTTTCAGTTAACATTTTACAAAGGGTCACAGTGAAAAAAGATTTATTACATAGCACAGTTTTCTGATTTGGAACAGAAAACAATGAGTGCGTGTGACTGCCTGAGCTGGCTGAGATCTTAGCACAGCTTATTTTTATTAAAGGATAACTGAAGTTTAAAGTGTGACTGGGAGTAATGTGTTGAAAACAGGTTAAGGACAGCTTGATATGTATTAATTAAAAATGAAATCTGGGTTTAAAAAGGAGACCAGTTGCATCTGGGGGAGTAAGCCGGGAAGAAGTCACTCAAGTGAGCTATATCATTCATTTTTCTTCAACCTTCTAAGTATTCCATTTATTGTAGAATAAAGTAATAGCTTCTCTCTGCCATGATTGGTTGGAAATCACCATCTGTAGTGGAAGGATTTTTTAAGGGGGACATTCTTGTTTAAGTCTGGTTGCTCTTCTAAATCATTTTCTTAAATCACACATGATTAGATAATGGATATTCTGCAAATAAAATTTATTTTATGTGATCTATATACTTTACATTGAAGGCCAGTCACTTATTCAGTCATTAATCAGTAGGTAATCAAAATTAAGGTGTCTAAAGATGATATACAATTTTAACGTTTCTGTAAAAAAATTATAAAGTCAGAAATGTTTAAATAATTAAATAATAACCATTGTGCTATTTCTTTAGTGAAAAAGCAACATTGCTTACAATTGAGGAAACCAAGGCAAAAATAGGCAACACCCTACAAGTGATTTATTAAGGCTATGCAACAATAATGTAACAGGTCATTCAAGTTGTTTGATATCTGTTGCATTTAGCACTCCTAGAAAAAATGAGAGTCCAAGACAGAGGAATCTGTTTGCATACATTGGTAGGGAAGAATCTTAGAAACATACATAAGCAGTAATTGAAAGGTCCCATTTATATATTGAATGAAATAAATAGATGGACTCTTAGAACCAAGCATATGAAAATAATAAGAAATATCCAAAAAGTATAGATATTTAATACTGACTATAATTTTTCACTTAGTGGATCCAGCTCATGTATTGCAGTACGCATATCTTGAAAGGTAGCTTGCATCAAAATTTAATCAAATAATTCAATGTACACTATAAGTACAAAGAATGAAACTAGGATCCCTTTTTTGAAGTGCAGTCAACCACTTGTCACTGCAGAACATCAAAAAGAGAGAATGAAGTTTAATCGCCAAATCAAGCATGGAGCTAGATTATCGTGTGTCTTTTTTTGCCCCTTTTAATTAGGACCTTCCCAAATTTTTAGTATTTTTGGAGTAACAACATATTCAAGTTGGTGTAACAAACTCCTTACACCTGCACTCATAACATTGTGCTGATATTTTCATACAGAGGACAAGATGTGATCAAGTGAACTGTAACTGAACAGATGATGTACCTCTAGGCACTGTAAACTCATTATTGTAGGTGGGCTGTCTACCTATCCATGGAGGCTGAAGCACATGGGCTACCTTCAGTGTTGATGATTCAATTTGGAATAAAGTGCTTGTTTCTTCAAAACACAACATCTTGCAAAGATGTGTAAATTGACTTACTAACCAAGAAAGCAGGTATATAGTGGGAAAATAAGGTGTTTTCTCTGTGATATGGAATTTATACTGACAATGCTAAAGGGATCAAAAAAAAAAAAAAAGATAAAATTACACCTAATTGGATTCACTTTAGATCGCCACCTATCCATTTACTGGAAATGCTATGGCACACGAGGTCCTATTCAAGACTCAAAACCATTGCTGCCTAAAAGAAACTTTACTGCCCCAAATGAAGTAGCAAAAAACCTCTGCAGTCATTCTTATAATATAATGACCAAGCATTTTGAAGTTCTAGTCATTAGCTTCCCCTGGATCTATGACAGGGATAGCTTCAGCCATACTGAACTCAGTATTCATACAGAGTGTTTGCTACGTATTTGACCTCAAAATGGTAATGTAAATGCAAGCAGGGTTCTCACTGAATTAAAAAGTAAGCAAATGCATGCCCCTCAGAAAAACAAAGAGGATCACAGGTTCTAGAAGCAATGCATATGAAAGGGGGAATTTTATTAATGTGTACGAAGGGAAATGCAAAGAGGACAGAGCCAGGGTCTTTTTAGTGGTGTCCCGTGACAGGACAAGGGGCAGCGGGCACAAACCGAAACACAGGAGGTTCCCTCTGAACATCAGGAAACACTTTTTTCCTGTGAGGGTGACTAAGCACTGGAATAAATTACCCAGAGAGACTGTGGAGTCTACATCCTTGGAGATCTTCAAAAGCCATCTGGACTTGGTCCTGGGCAACTGACTCAAGGGGCCCTGCATGAGTAGAGAGGTGGGATTAGATGAAATCTAGAGCTCCTTATAACTCAAACATTCTGTGATTCTGCAATTGTTTATGCCAGCCTTCACTCATTCCTGAAATGAAGTGTCCTAGAACCTGATCCAAGCAGTACACATAGCCATTGCTCCTTTGCTTCTAAAACATATGTCAATAAGATATCAGGGTGGTACCAGCCCTTGACTGTTCCACTCATACACACATGATTTTGTATGTATGTTGTTGATTCAAGTAAGAATAACCATTTCTGTCAACTTTATGCTTAATAAAGGAACTCACTGCTACAGAACTCCTTCAACAGCAAGTAGTCATAGACTGAATCCATCTCTTCTGAACCACCTACATAGATCCAAAAATATGAAGTGAGGCACTGGAGACTGGCTGTCTGATTGAAGAGGGCTCTTACTGAAACAATCCATATTAACTTACAGAACAGCAATATTAGGATAGCAAATGTCACTTCATTAGTGGAAAAAAAGATGAACTTTATGCTTCTACTGCAAGTTTTTAAGTTATAAAGGCATCTATATTCATCACTTTATCACAGCCAAGAAGAATACACAGTCATAATTTGGGGTGATGAGGAATACGTTGAGCAAGAATTCTATTTTATTCCCTGCTATAAATTAGAAAAGATCACAGACAAAGTTTTTGGGGGTGGGGAAGAGGAAAAAGTTTTAACTTTAATTAGATCCAGGTTACGCATTGCTGTACAGTTTACTGCAATTGTATTTAACCCGGATAACCCTTGTTAAGGTTTACATCTGGTTTCCTAAGGAGGTCCAGGTAAAGGGGAAACAGTATAGTCAAGCTTAGCATTTTGAACATGGACTTGGTAATCAATTTCTTTTATTGTTTTAAAGTTTATACTCAAGGAGAAAGTGTATCACATGAATAAATTCCCAAATATCCTACATGTTTAGGAATAGAGAAAAATACATGCATAAATAGCAAATATGAGCACTGATATATACACATGTGAACACACACACTCTCCCTACAGCAATTCCTGTTTTACTGATTTAGTTTATAGTCCCAAACACACTGAAATCAGCAGCCCTCAATAGTTAAGATTATTCTGGATTTCAGAGGTGTTCACCATACTTTGTTTTCCTGAAGACATGAGTTACAGACAGGATATATGCCACAGTCCTCTGGCCTGTGAAAAGGTCTCCCCGTAGTCCCGCTGTATAAGTTGCAAAATGCATAGACAGGGTTTTTCTATCCTAGACTAACTCTCGTAACTGGTTTCTGTTCCTATTTTGTATACACCGGCATGAAAGAAATGAAGGAATATCATGTTTCCATAACTAAGCTCGCACCTTGCGATGATCCACACTTGTCTTCCATGTGGTTCTCTGGTTACAGCTCTAGCTATAGCACGCTCTCAGTTAATCAGCCCTTGAACTCCATTATGTAAACCATTTTAAATCTAGAAAGTAACTCTGCAGAGTTGGTACAGCTGTTAAACACTGTGTTTGTGAAGGGACAGGTTGCAGGAAAAAAAGCAAACTCCAATTAGATCTATTCCCAAAATGCATATCCTGCACAGACATTGCAGAGATTAGACTAATGACTATGGGAGGACAAAACCCAGGGTGGTAAATTCTTTCTGTTCTCAATAAGCACAAAGTTATCCATTAAAGACAATTTCTTGGTTTTTGTGCAGGAGATGTGAACACCACTTTTCAAGATATTTTTTTCTATGTCAATCTTTTTAAATAAATAACCTATATTGTGTAGCTGTTGGGTGTGTTTGAGTGATATGACCTTGCCAAGTACAGAGTATAGAATAAACTTTATATTACTTAACAATATATAACGATGAAATATAATCAGTCATTTGACTGTGGTGACTCATGATAATTACTGTATTAAACTTTGATAACAGCATTTTTCCCTCCCCTCTGTCTCATCTCATCTTTCCCTGCACTACCCCCAGGCTTCAGCAGTCTTTACCAGCCTTCTGGTAATATTCTGTTTTGTACAGTGCCAGTAATACTGTCTATCATCTCAGGCCTCTGCTTCCTGGAATCATTAACACTGTGCTTTGGAAATTATTTGAGACAGAAGGCTCCACAATTGTACTTACTTGTTCAGTCTAGTTCCCTGGAAAAAGATTTAGTGCATTTTCAAAAGGAGAATTTTGCAGATAGGAGCCCAAATGGATTTTCAACT
Source organism: Stercorarius parasiticus (assembly GCA_013396915.1). Classification (NCBI taxonomy): domain Eukaryota; kingdom Metazoa; phylum Chordata; class Aves; order Charadriiformes; family Stercorariidae; genus Stercorarius; species Stercorarius parasiticus. The sequence continues at coordinate 337,757 of VWZL01000362.1, forward strand.
AGGCTTCAACGTTTTTGAAACCTATGGATGTTGAATAGTCTTTTACTAGTTGCCATGCCAACTGATACCAGAGGAACACTCTGCTGTGTGTTCATCCCCTAGAAAGCTTCACCAGATGTCTTCAACAAATTGCCACGAAAAGACCTGGGTCTGTCAGTCTTGTTAGGAGATAAAAATCAGACTGAAATGTCCCTGCTTCCACTTCTGATAAAACCAGCCCATAAAATATGTAGACCTGCATTGCTCTCACAGTAAACCAGCAAAATCTCTCACCCCCACCCTAACTCCCCCTCACTTCCTGTAGCAGGATTTTTTAAATATTTATGTTCTTATTTCTACATGAAGCACAAGGCCATTATGCTTTGCAGCTGACATTGTCTGGCAGTGCAAAGCTAGAAGCATCTGGTTGGCAGTGGAGAAAGAGAACAAGTTGATAAATTATTGATTTACATAAATCAACACCCTTTAAATATTGGTCTTTTGAAGGAAAAAAAAAGCTTTTGTTATTTCAACTAGAAAAGTGTTAAGATGATAAACACTGTATTAGCTGTTTTGTGATTTTCTGTCCCTTCCTTGGACACCAAATATATCTATGCAATATACTGCAATTCTCTGGAGCGGCAGTATGGAAGCACAAAAATGTTTTTCTTAGTGATCTAATCTTTCAGCAGTATTTTTAAATTTTTTTTTAACTTCATGGCTGTATAAGATGTAACACTGCATTCAAACACTTCAAAACAACCACAGAAAATGAGGTTTAAGAACTAATAATGTTTCAGAGATGTGTGCCTCGCAGGATGACCTGAAGAAACAAAACTATGACTCCAGCAGGAGCTGTGGGTACACAGCACCTTGGGAGAACTGTTCATTGCTTTTACAATAAATATATACACTTTTTAAAAAACCTGTAAGGCACTGGGCACTCAGGGTACTGAATGAAGTGCAACAGAGCATGATTTGTGAATTATCTACAGTGAATTTCTGGAAAATAGAAAACAAGATAATGTATCACAAAATACTTCATTCTTTTACTTCACTGCTTGTCAAATTGTCCTCATAGAAGACTACAGAGTTCCTTCATTAGCAGGCACACTGTGGTTTAATATACAGAAATACATAGTTTGTATGTGTCATAATTTTTACATTTAAAACAAAAATGTATTTTCAGGTAGTTCAATTAGATTTTAAAAGTAAAGTCATACTGAATTCCTATTCTACGTATTTGTTTTTTTCCAAGCATTATCCTTTTATACCAGTCTGATATACATACAAATTCTCATGGAACTAACTTTTTAGTATTCTGTATTACATTATTTATATATACTCAATACAAATAGCAGTCGTTCAACAAACCTCAGCCCATCATCCAATTATATTGTTCCACAAAAATGATGCTTAGAAAGGCCAGTGTAGCCCAAAACATTAAAGTACTGTCTTATCTTCTAAGTTCCTCTTTTGAAAACACGCTAAATTTTTGAACAGTCCAGGGAACTAGGCTGAACATAGCAAGTACAATTGTGGAGCCTTCTGTCTAATCTGGGTTTTCACAGAAAAGGACTGACATGAAAGCTCTGTCTGGGCTGCTAATGAAGTGTGGAAGCTGCCATGTGGAACAGTTCCTTCTACTTCAATCATTACATCACTGGCTTGGAGCTTTCTCAAGCCTGCTCTTGACCACACAGCCTCTCCAGGCAACTTGCTTTACTCTGGACTGCCCTCATGGAGAAAAATGTTTCCCTTTATCTCCAGCCTGAATTTGTCTTGTTTCAATATATGCCCACTGTCTCTCACGCTCATGTTACCGTCAGGCTGCCAAAGGCCAAAGGCCTGGTTCCATCTTCCCAACATGCAGGTCATAGGTAGAAGGCGGCTGCTCTGAGTGTCACCAAAGCCTTCCTTTCTCCAGGCAGAAGCAGCTCCATCACTCAGGGTGCCCTCACAGGACAGGTGCTCCAGCCCCTGAGCAACCTGGTGGGCCCCTGCTGGGCTTGCACCAGTTTGGCAATATCTGTCGTGGGCTGGGGAGCCCAAACCAGAAGATGCAGTATCTATGTGTCGTCTAACAAGTGTAGAGTCAAGGGCGATCCTCACATCGCTCCATCTTGTGGCTGTGCTCCTACTCCTACAGTGCCGGATGCTGCTGGGTCTCACTGCTGCCAACCCCAAGCTGGCTCCTGTGCAGCTTGCTGTCCTTGGAGCCCTTGGATTTTTCTGCAGAGTTGACCTGGACCACCACCTGGGGCTTTGCCTTCCCAGGGACAGGGCTTGGCGTTCTCTGGGCTGAACTGCACAAGGCCCATTCCTCCAGCATGCCCAGGTCCCTCTGAATGGCAGCCCTGCTCTCCGGCATGTTAGCTGTTCCTCTCAGTTTTGTGTCACCTGCCAGCGTGAGGAACAAGTGTTCCCTTACCTCCTCCTGGTCGTGGAAAAAGTTGTTAAGTGGTGTAGATCCCAGGATAGATCCATGGTTCACTTGTTAACAGCTTCCAGGTTTGACCCATTAACCACTACCCTCTGCATTTAGTCCAATATTTACCCACCTAGCTTCTCACCCATGAAATTTTGTCTAACATTGTTTTCTGGCTTTTTGTTGGCTAGATTTAAATATTCTGAATTCTATCTTCCACAAACTGCAGCAATTTGAGAAATCCTTGAAAATCCCTTGTTCTGGGGGAAAAAAAAATAAATTTATTCATAGCACAAAACTTGCATTCCTCCTAAATGACTGCATATCTGGAAGTAAAATTCAGAGAAATCAAACCGCTAAACTCTTCCCAAACAGGATTACTGCAGAAAAAGGAAACATTTCAGAAGCAGCACAAGTACTACTTTGATTCTGATAACTATTTTACATGCAAGATATTCATACATTCTCAACACATTTTAGACACAAACCTCCAAAATGAGTACATGCAAGAGTCCAAATATTATCATGAGAAGAAATTAAAGTACATTACTTCCATAACCCTAGGTTTCTGCTTCTGAAAAAGGGCTCTGAATAACTGGTCTTTCACCACTGTTGAAGAAGAACAAAAAACTTTAGGAAAGTTCCACCCTCCAAGCTTGTTTTTTAAAACTCGCGGCTGTGGAGACTGTTTTGAGATATATTATGGTCCTACCTACTGCAGCACACATAAACTATCTAAGTATAAAGCTATAAATAGAAGTTTCCTATACTGTACTAATGCATGTATGTGCACTAGCATATTTTCTATGTTAAGAGGTTTAGTCATGGTGGTATGTTTATATTAATATGCCAACCATTATGTTTCTACTTGCCGGCATAATGAAGTACATTAATATACTTCCTTGTGACTCTCCCCCTGCAGTTAGATTTTATTTGCTAACGGTAGAGAACAGTGCCACAGTCTAGAGACACTGTCTTGACATTCCTGCACGGATCTGTGGCACTGTAATGAGAAATGGCTGTATCTGCAAGCTGTACACTTGTACTGAACCACTGTGGAGAGGATAAAGTATAGAATACAGCTTAACCATCCCTCTTACGCAGTATTGACATAGGAGTGGGATGATGAACCTGTGATCCCTCTTCAGCATTACCTGTGGCCAGAATTGCGTGGTTTGTTTATTTTTTTTAAAATAAAGCTTGACAATTTCATAATGAAAACACAACACAGAGCACAAAGGAAAGAAATTACATAAAAAAAAAAAGATTAACCAAAAGGGAAGTGTGGTTTGATACAGGTACATGGATTTTAAGAAGTTATATAAACATAACAACGTATAAACAATCAAATGCAGATTAACCACCAGAGGCAAGAGAGCTGTAGCCTCTCTTCCCCCATAGTAGAGTCACCAGTGACAATAAACACTACTTCACAGATAGGCTATGCCTTCACCTGATCATATCAACATAGACCAATATAAGTTCACAAAAGAAAGTAAAATTAAGTAATAAGTAAATTCCTGTATCTTGAATCTCAACATTATGCATGAACCCCACACAGATTTTTTTTTTCACATTTAAAGAAATCAGTTAAAAATGTTCTAGTTTTGTAAAGACATGCAGATATGGGGGCCTACAGATATAGGGGGCCTAAAGATGGGAATGGGACTCTTTATCAGGGAGCGTAATGATAGGACGAAGGGTAACGGTTTTGAGCAGCCTGGTCTAGTGGGAGGTGTCCCTGCCCATGGCAGGAGGGGCTGGAACTAGGTGATCTTTAAGGTCCCTTCCAACCTGAACCATTCTGTGATTCTATGATTCTATAACTATCATCTGCACTATACTCTGTTCATTAACCAGAGAAGGCAGTAAGCAACCTCCCAAATAAGTTTTGTGGGGTATTTTATTGTAAGATACTGTAGATTCACTACAGAAGTGATGATATTTTCAGTGCTGCAGCCATTGACATGAATCAAGGTTAACATTCAAATAAAAAATAATATTTTAAGCCATCTCCCTCTGCACAATTGTTTTACCAAACTCATGTTTAAACTATGATAGCACTTGATACCAGAAAATTCACAAATACAATTACAAGCAGCACATGAAAGACTTAAGTCCTGAGAAAAGACCTGAAATCTAGGCAAGGTGCTCTTTAAAGAATATAAATGAGATAAGGGCAAGAGTAACCTCTGCTGAGGAATAAGGAAAAGAGCCATCAGGAAGACATACTCAATAGAACAAGGTAAGTGCTAATATGTTGACCTACCACTGCCTCAGAGGGTCTTTCTGCTTCTACAACTTGAGATGTGGAAGCAGAGTGTCAGAAACAAATCATTCTAGAAGACTGAATCTTTCAGTCCTCATGGAAGGTGTCTGTATATGTTTACATCTTATAAATATTTATGTTTAACCACCTCCCAGTCACAGCGTTCATTAGGGTGACCAAGGTGCTTGTTTGATGAATGCCTATTTACAGCCTTTGCTTGCCTCCACTTGATCTTTCAACAGTGTGAAACAGTTGCTGTTGCTTATGCACGCATGTTTGTGGTGCCTCCAGTTTGATCTTCAAACACCTGCCATCCATTTAGCATGGAGTTTGTTGATCTACAAGCTGTGAAGACCTCTGATTTCTGGAGTACTTCACTGACTTTCTATCCTCATTTCTTGTGAAATGTGACCATGACACAAATATCCTTGAATAGTTTGGGGGTCAATCCCTTGCAACTAGAGAAAGATCAGTTGGATGGACAGGATGACAACTTCTTCATACATACAGAAGAGTGGAGGGGACGCCTAGAGTCATTCTTTAAAGAAATAAAGGACTTTTTCAGTCTCAGAAATAAAAAGTGAAGAGCCCTTGAACATGGCAATCAACCAATGGCTGCATTTCTCAAGAACAATCTCTCTTAAAATCATGGCAGGCACACCATCTTCTAAATCAGACACTTAAAGATAGTGCATGACCTGTGATGCATCTTCTAGAAATAAGGCAGGGAATGCCTTTGGTTTCTTAAGGGATACTGGTTTATACACTGACAGTCATATTTGAAGAGCTCATGTTTTTCCATTTGTCAGAGTTTTGATGCGTCCTTTAAGAACTTCATTAAACTCAACTGCAATTGTACTGGCTATTAGGTATTTCAGTAAAACAAGACATTACACCATTGGAATTAGTATCTGGAAGCGTCTGTGGAAAGATCGGTCACAAAGGCTGAGTTCCTTTGGATTCAGAAATACTTAAAACCATTTGATTTGTATTTGGTGTTATCCAAGATCATGCTGAGTTTCTGCTGCTACTTTCTCATATCTTGTATACTGGATGTCCAGACACAGAAAACACAGAAATCTTTATGTGCCAAAGAGCTGTTCTCCTGTTAGAGCATTTTACATGAAGAAAGGGCTATCCAGACGGATGACTTTCAAGCCAACTACCTCTGACTCTAGATCAGGTGCAGGAGGACTGTCCAGTGTTTTGCAGGGCCACAGGAAGTCCCTACTGTCACCAGGACTGTCCAGGAGGACAAAGCAGAAACTTGCTCTACAACAGTTTGCACAAGTAGGGTGTGAGGGGGGCAAGGTTTCTAGGAGAGGGTGGCTTGAAGAGCTGCTCTTCTTCAACAGTATGCAACTCTCACACTTCTTCTCTGAAATGTATCAGGCCACTGCTGAGGCTCCTTTTGCTTCAGAAATACAGTGTCATGGAAGATATGTTTGGTATTCTTACAGCAACAAGTTCTTTGCTGGCTAATCATGTAAATTTAGCATTCTCAGGAGGCAAACCCATTGAAAACATGCATACATAAGTCTAAGACTTGGTAATAGCTATAATGTGTTTCCATATTGAGAATAGTTCTATGACTTTAAACATAAGTATGAAAACCACTACATGTTGTCCAGGGTCTCTTCATTTCTTCTGTTTTAAGAAGTTACATTGTAAACCTAAAGCGAAAATTGTTCCAATCAAATTAGTTAACTATCTTATGGAAGAAGTCCCACATAGAAAAAAAAAAATAAATCCCTAAACATATACAGAAGATTCCGATCCCAATCCTTGCAGCAACAGAGCACATAGAACACACAGCTGAGCAGACACCTAAGCCGTACCAAATGCTGTAGTACCTACTTGTCCACCTGGTCAACTGAGAGCCCTCAGTGGAGTGCAAATGCTCTTGCCTGCTTTTCTTCTACCTCCACAATGCTTGCATATGTAACTGCAGTACCTTACTTTAAACTGCAGAAGTAGAGGGAAAGGGAAGGGAGGTTGTTTCCTTTTAAATGCCTCCTGACCTGCTGAAGGACCTGTGCACCAAGACAGATGTCTCTACTTTCATGCTGGGCACTTTGGGCTCAGCTGTGTTATTTGCATCACCAGGTGCACCCAGAGAAGAAAGCTTTTTGTGCTGGACTCTGAGTGTATAGTTGACATCTAATAGTACCTGCTGACTCTTTATACTGAACTAAGTGAATATCTACTGTGGATTAGACCACTCCCTGAAGGCATTTTGACTCCATATGCGTTTGAGGAAAACTGCCCAATTTACAAAGTAACAGGTATTGGTGAGGTGACATTGCATCATTTCAAGGAAAACTCCAAGCCCTAGCCCTTCTTTCTTTAAGAAAGAACGAAGAGTCTTGTAGAAAAACTAGCCAATATTATTTTCCTTCTAGAAAAATAATATGGCATAAAAATGAAGTAGATCTAAAAAAGCATGATTTAATTTCTAGCAAAGATGGTTGCATTGAGGGAACCTTTGTCAGTACAGGATTTTTCTTTCTTTGTCTTTAAAAAGCCTAGCTCCTTATGCTTCACATGCATGATAAGGTAAATCTTAACTTACATTTTCCGAATCATACTGAGGATGTTATAAAACATGACAATAGTGTCCCAGAAAAGTCCAAGAAAACATCTAAGACAGAAGATTTTACCTAGGGATACCTAGGAAAGAATGTAAGAGTGCAAATACACACAATCTTTTGCCTAAGCATCTTTCAAACACAAGTGGCTTAGACATAGGGTCAGATGTTCCAATACTTCCACAGCTTTGTCTTCCATTGCTTGGCCATCACCCTTCCTACATTCTTCTGAAACTGCACAGATTTTTAGCATCTATAATAACTGTAAGCAAGGAGTGTTATTTGTTCTGAGCCTACCTTCTGTTAAACTAGTTGGAGCCTCTTTACATCTTACACCGAAGACTGTCAGTTATCACTATCCAGACTCTCCATTTGTCTCGTCATTCTGTGGACCACAATTCATGTTAAATTTAATTTTCCAAACTATTTTTTTCATTTGTTTTAGGGGAGTTTCTTTGCCATTTTATAGCACTGACACCTTTCTAAGCAGAAAAAAAAAATGCATCTCTCCAGTAGGTACAAAAACACTTAACATAAGTGGACAGTTGTACACAGATCCTTCTCTAAAAGTTGGAAGAACTTGAATTCTACCTCTGACAGGTGAGAGCCTGAGGACGAGAGCCAGAGTGTTCATCTCAAGAGATGAGGCAGTGATGCAAGGCTACAGATATGACAGTCATCATTGTTTTTTCAGCTTATTTGAAGCACATCATACAGCAATTTTTGTACCACTGGTGATAATTTGCCTGTCCGTGACCACATCCCTGCCTGCATATAAAACTTGATTACAAGATTATGTGTATATTGACAATAAACAAACAATGTTCGTATTTTCTATTAACGTATTAAAACCTATTTAAATATGAAGTTCTTTCTAGGTTTAGATGCCTTGAAGATCATGTGCCCACAAGTCTTGAAGTCACTAGTAGTAAAATCTACCATGTTCATATAGAGAACTTCTTATATATCTTTAAGTGAATTTAATTAGTGTGAGCAGTAGCTTGCTTAAGAATTCAAAACGTAAAGCAAGCTTATGAAAAGATATGCTATAATTACCTTTTAGACACCTTTGTTGTTTAGTAGTTTCACGGCTGCTCTGTGATGCTGTATCACCACTGAACAACATGAAGTTACTTGGCTCAAAGCCCCAAAGCCCGTATGCTCTCTCCCTGTAATGTTGAATTTGATCTGTAGACACTGAGAAATCCTAAAACTTATTGAAATCAGTTTAAAACCTCTCCAAGTCTACTGTGATTAGGCCTTATTGAGTCAGATTTTCTCCTTTGCCACCTTTCTCTTTCTACATGTTTAATTTTACCATTTTTCACAAGAAAGAGATAGGCTGGATGTAAACGTGCCACAGGGAGAACTGTGCAGCCCTGGGAGACACTATTTTCCTTCACAAATATTTCTAAGCTGCCTCATGTGTTTAAATGAGTTAAGAGAAAAAAATACGTGCAGATTTCAATTTATTGTAATCTTCCAGACCTGATATGAAAAAAAAATAATGCACGTGGAATACTTGCTCCACAATGAGCAAACAGTGCCTTTCAAACCAACAAAAACTACCGAGACTTTGAAATAAGTTTTTCCCCCTCAAGTGTTACATATGATGCGTCATAACTAAGTTTTGTTCCCAGTCACAGTTTCTATGAAGCTACCAGGGCAAGACTCACTAGGAGTTTCACTGTGAAGCATTAAGAGCTCAGAAAATACTGAAATTTTGGAAGATATTTATCTCCTGCTGTATAAGACAGTTTTGGCAAATGGTCACTGAAAGATTTCTTCACTGGCAAGTATCACAATTATTTCTGTTTTGAGTGCTTTATTAAAATAGTGTTAATGTTAAAAATAGCAAGCAGAATTTGGTGGCTGACTGGCAGTTGGCCACATTAAAGCAGTAAACTGAAAAGCTTTATTCTGTGCTGTTGGCAGACAGTAAGCTTCGTTTCTCTGACTTTGATTCAGGACTAAGGAGCAGGTACCCTTTTCACATATTCAGCAGAAAGTTTGCATGGTTGCAGAAAGCGCTTTAGTCTATTCAGCAAAGTTGGAGGTATATTTAGCGAGTAGGGTTCTGTAATTCTTCTATATCAACTGCACATTAACCGTATGAAAACTGTTCTAGTTTCCCTCTGCAGTGCAGCTCCAGCCTAGAGTCTACCTCAAGAAAGCAACTTCTTTTTTTTTTTTCTGAAATACAGTATTTAGAAAGGTGAAGCAGCTCTAATGGTTAAAAGTGGGGCTATATCCAGGCTATTTACTTTGGTGCCTAGGCAGACTGAAATGCCCGGGTATAAGAAAATAACTTATATGTCTCTTTCTCCAGTGGAAATCTACAAAAAAGCACCTAAAATCCAGTAGGAGCTTAAGTTATCTAAAGACAGTAATATCTTCTTTAAAAGAGAAAAAAAGGGAATCTCAAATACATTTGGCTCTCAAAGGTACATTCCCTGAATCTGTTTCCTTGAATCACATCGCAATAGTATTTTTATTTTTTAAATTTTTTTAAAACTTTGCAATACCCAAAATCGAGACGCCCATGATGACACTCAGTCCCCCTGGATTTTGGTAAGGGGCACTTCCCTCTGTTCTTTTGGATGGGAAACATGTTGCCACTAAACTTTGCTGGGCAATTGGAACAACCACTTATTTCCTCTTTGTCAAGCCTGTGTGTTTAAATAGCAGGTTGAAAGCTCACAGAAGGAGAGACCTTCCCATGCAATACTTTTTCCTATTGCATTTGCTACAGTGTAAGTTCTGTTTTGTTCCACTTAAAAAAAATTTAAATTAAATAACTCCATAAAATTCAACAGATCTAGTGTTTCAGTGGTTTAAATGTGAAGAATTTGGCTTTGGAGAGCAGGCACCCTCCAGGTAGGCAAAGATATTAAGGAATAACACGTATTGACCAAAAATGTTGCATGGAATGTCTTACTGCAAAAAAATGCAAAGTAGATTTGTGCAAATTCATCGGCAAGCATCTTGTCCTGTACACTAAAATCCCATTTATGCCATAGGTCGAAGTCTTACGATCTACTTGATATTCATCAGGTGAATGAAAGTGAATTTCCTCCTGCGAGAAGAGGCTAAGCCAGAGCGTTCCCTTATTAAAACCTGCACAACAAACTGAAGCTCACTCAGCATTGCCTGCCTCAGAGAGAGCACAGAAAAGAGACCACCTCTCGCAGTCAGGCTGCGGGTAGCAGCAGTTGAGAGCAGCACAGAGAGCCAGTGCCGCTGTGAACTGCATCACAGTAATGTCATCCCAGCCTCGGTGCAACCTGGGGGGAACGAGGAGAGCCACGCTGAGCCCCTCCTTCCCAGACCTCCTCTTTTATCTCCCTGTTAATGGCAGAGCAGCAGTCAGTGCGACTTGAGCGTATTTGCCTGATTGTACATAGCTCTCACCCCACTGTCGGCATTACCTTTGCTCCCCTTTCTTTAGGGTCAGAAGGTATATGCTCCCACTTCACGAATATGCACAAAGACACTGAAGTATGCACTTAACCTCATCTGAGTAGAGATAGAGACTCCAGGGAGACTGACTGCAGCAGCTGCAGCAGCTGGGCAGAAAAGGGGAAGGTTTTTGAGCATCACTATTTGTGCAGGGAGAGAGTTTGTTGGATGAAAGGCTTATGCACAAATCAACAGGTTTGAGGACAGTGATCAGGTCACCATGAGGCTAAAATTATAGCTGACTTCTGTGGTGTTGTGTGGGTACTGTGGTGGTGTTCATCAGACAGAAAAGCTTGCAAACGTGACTCGTGCAGTGAGAGAGGTTTGCTAGACTACATTGGTAGAGCTTCATTCACAGCCCATATAGTTTTTGGTTTTAGTCCAGCCCAAGATTTCATAAAATAGCCTTAAAATACTATTTTAGCACTATTCAATGCTATCTTAATAAAATGTGAATTATGAATGACAGTTTCAAAATCTGTGAATATAGTGTTTGTACTTTATAATGGCAGTCAGTTTGTCCAGAAGCCTCTGAGGGATCTGGATGTAAACACAGAACTTTATAAGTTTCATTTTTTTGGTTTCCACTGCAACAAAAGAAAAAGAATTAATTTGGAATACTAATGTCATGGCAATAAGTTCCTAAATTGTTTTTCACTTTGTGTTAATTGTAAAGATGCAAATTCAAACACAACAAACTTTTAAAGAGAGCAATTTAGAGTTTATTGCCATTATTTCTTTAAAAGTGAATTATTTAACTTTTACTTAAGTTAAAATAATGCTTAATGTAGTGGTCTAATTGATGTATTAAAGCTGAACATTACATTAAGACCACTTTCATGGCTATTATACAAACTCAGCCTATGTTATTTTTGCTATTAAAGACAATTGTTTACTGAAAAGTTATTGTCTAATGCAAATTATTTCTTTTGTAAGAGTGGTATGATAAGGTCACTTTTGTAGTTTTAGCATAATTAAAACATGAGAGTCTCCATTACTCCAGCTTACATTAAAATAATGTTTTCAACAAATGAAGCATGGCTTACTCTTACAAAGTGATAATGTTATAAGGAAGGCCCACAGCAAGAGTACGTCAAGGATTAATGATGCAATTAAAAGTATTGCAAATTTAGTTGTTAGCACAATGCGTTTGGTTTAGAAGCATTAAGTTGTACCATTTTAAGAAAAATAACTATTTCATATGAGTCAGGCTTCTTAAAAATTAAATTGTATTGCTTACTCACAAGAACTGGAAATAAGCAGATAAGGCATGCAAGCTACAAAGAGTGGTTTTCACTGTTAAGTTCTGGACCAGGTTAAAAAGAATCGTAAAAGTGTGTGAAACCACAAACATTTTTAGGAAGATGGAGATGAAGACTGTAGAGGAAAGACCTCCTTATATAGTCAACGTATAAACACTCACCATTTCCATTGTTTCATTTGAATGTACTATTTCTTTGACTCCTTTAAGATGAAACTACAGATTAGGCTATTCTAACAACAAAGTCAAAGTTAATTAGTCTTAACTAACAGCCAAGTTGTAAACTACTTAAGGTCAACTCCACCCTCAGGAAAATGAGCATTAGTGAGACATTTTAAAGCACTGTCTGTTTTTATAAGCAGTGCAGCGAAAGGCTAAGCCAATAAAACATGATCATTCCATTCTATTCTATATTTTAATATTAACCTCTAAAGGACAGAACACTGCCATGTGCTTTGATGACAAAGCCTTGCACCAAACTAATAACAATAAGTGAGTAGAGGAAATTACTGTCATTTTGCTTTGATTTTGGTCACTGAATGTAATAAGCAAACAACAGGGAAACCTCTATCAAATGAACTGTGATGAGAGGTTCCTGCACGGCTTGGACAGCAAAGAGACTCCCAGAGACCAGTGTGAGGCTTCCTTTTTTTACCCTGAAGATAAATCATTAAGGTCCCTCTTGGTTCTGGATTTTGAAAAAAAAAAAGAAAATAAATAAAAATCTTCACATGTTATTTGGAAATGCTAGGCATGAGCAGCTGTTGTTAATTATGACTTCATTTTCTCCTCCAGACTTCTTTGGTTGCATGCCATAACTGCATGGGGCATGGGGGTTTACGGCTTGAAAATAGCCTTGTCATTTGGTGAAGTCTAACAGAGCAAAGGGGGCTTGATAAATGATAAAAATGTTCCTTGGAAAGCTCCTTAGATCAGATTAGCTCTCAGTTGTTTGTTTTTAGAATCCCAATAGTCTTGAACAATTAAAAGGTAAATACATGAGGCCACACAATTCATGAACCATATAGAAAATATTTAACAGCTATTGAATTACTCTTGAAAGTAACTCTTCTGCCCTTTATTTACATGGTCTGTTTATATGGTCTGCTTAGAATGTTAAATAAGTTGAGTTAATCACATAATTAAACTCCAATTTAACTTGTAGTCCTCATATACTGAACATCAGACAAACGCTTAAGTACCTTGATGAACTGGGGTCTTAGGGTGTGACTCTAAAAGGTACTATGCAATCTGGCCCTGAGCCAGCAGCGCTAACCTGCAAAGCTTTAAGTCTGTGGAAGACAAATAACGAGTTCTTCAGTGAACTGTGGGATTTCGCCCTCTACCCCCCACCCCTCCCATTCCTTTCCTTTACTGGATCACTAGAAGAGACTTCAACGTTTTACTGAGCTGAATCTTCAAAACAATGGTGAAAAATCTCACTCATTAGTTTCTGCATAGAGGTAAATCACTGTTTCAAACAAAGGGAGGTGGTCCAGATAATCTAGTACCGTTAAAATTCATATGGGGGATAGGGTTATGCGATTAAGAGGGTGGTGATTTGTTTTATGACTATTTTCACTACATACTTCACATTGCTGCCTTTTGGAATAAAACAAGATTTACTGTAATAAAAGCTTCTTAACATTTAATTTGTCTATTCCATTTCCATGAGTCCCACTGTTCTGTTTATTCTTTCGATTGTCCTTTTTCTTTTCTAGAGAAAAAGATTACCCTTTAAATGGAATTATTGAAATTAAGAACAGTGAGGCGTTTTGACCCAGTTCTGAGTTTATTGCAGAATGATCCTGCACAGACTACAGTGAGGAAATGCATTAGGAAAATCCTTCTAATTTGCTGCTGTAAAGTGCAGCAGCAACAGGACACTTTTAGCTGGTGTTCAATGTAATTGTGAGAATGATGGGACTCAAACTGTCCTCCATGTGAAATTTATCCTTCATCCAATCAGCAGAAACAACTAATGCACTGGAAGGTGTATTATATCCCATCTACTTCCCAATAAAGTCACTGGTGTCCAATCAGACACCTATTGTTAGTAGAGAATCTGAAATTGATACAATCACCACATTGATCTACAGACAACTGTCTGTCATTTGCTTGCTGCCATGTCCTCCTCCCCTTCCACCACGCAGCCGTTTTGTAGCAGGAGCCCACGGCACTGAGTTTCAGAACACTCTAGTGATCAGATTTGTTAGCGAGATCGGGCTAAATAATGCCAGTTTACTCAGCCCAAGTCCAAACAGGGGCTAGTGGTAGTGCCACATGGAAAGGTGGAGGGTGCCATGCTGCACAGCTCCCTGAGATAACCAAGGAAACACTTGCCTCCTCTAAGCTCTATCACACCTGGCCTGGAAGCACAGAAGATAAGGTTGATTGTTTCATTTTACACACAATTGTCTCCCAGACCTTCTGGAGAATCTCCTATTGATGGACTGCTAGTAAGTTGTCTGGACTGGGAGTGAAAGGAAGGCAAAGAAAAAAAATAATCCTTGAAATATCCTCCTTGTACTCATGCGCTCAGGAGGATGGATGTATGTAGGACAGAATTTTTTTTTGTTCAGTTCAATTACAAAGCCAGATACATTACCTAGCAGCCAGGTTCATTCTCAGTACTAGACAGGCTGGCAACAGGCTAAGGGACACACATAAGACAATCTGTGGCTTCTGACACTAGAAACAAGTCAGAAATGAAATCCTTATGATATTAATTTGAAAGTTTATAGGCAAGAATCATTACACAGGTAATCCTTAAACACTGGATTAATCTCAACCTAGAATAAAATGTAAATCTTAAAATAACTGCCTAAAGTTCAAGGTTATTTTAGTGCTTATGTCTGCTAGTGATAGCTTTCACCATAATTTTTTTCATTCAGCCTAAAAACCATTAACTATAGGCTCCTCATTTTGTAAGCATAATCTTAAAAAACCCTCCTTTTCTTGTGGGAGGCTACTAACGTCAGTTTATTGAATGCATATACCTCAAGCAGAGTTGGCTGTTTACACAAATATACAAGTAAGTGAGCTACCTCTGATCTTATCACATGTTCTGAGTTGAGATCAGATTATCATTATCAGTACTTGGATGCAAAGAAACTCCATGTATTGCAATACTAACAATTCTGTAGGAACCACTGTCTCCATTAGGACCATTTGTCCTCGTATAACAACCAAATGGATCTACCTTTCTCTCCCTGAAGATGTTAGTTTAGTATGTTAAAGATAATGTTTAACTTGATCATTAAATTATATGGTTCCGCAGGCTTGCAGCAGGTACCAAACAATTTACAGCTTAGAAATACTACAGTGATTTATTTCTATTTTCACTATGTTCTTTTTAGCAAAACAGAAAGGAAAATTAAAAAAGGGAAAGGAAATCAAAACCAAGTGTGATGAAAGGTATAAATAGAAGGACAATCAAATACATTGTTTCCACCTAAAGTCTATGACTCTTTGCCCTACATAATTAGAAAAAGTTAACATTCATAGAAATCAATACTCACAAACACCCCAAATTTTCTAATCTCATTTGGGCTTAGATACTTACTGGCTATTAAGTATATGAATGGCCACTACTGCTTTCTTGGATCATGTTAAATGAAAGCCTTCTACTTCATTCAATCATATATGTTTTAGGTTCAGGGTATTGGCAGAGTTCAAAAGAAGCAAACCCATGAGTTCTTCATCCCCCCAACTTCCCCCTGCCCCCCTCCACACCCAATTCCTGTAATGCATCTTAAAAAGGCTTCTGTTTTCAGCTAATATTCTCCTTAGTGTATGGAAAAGAAGGATTCAGAATAAAGTCTACTCAAAAAGCTGGTGTTTGGATAATGCGTTAAAAAAACCCAACCAAAACCTCAAAAAAAATCCCACCCCACAACAGAAACCAAGGGAGGCAGCGAGGGGGGAAGGAAGGAAGGAAGGAAGGAAAAGTAAAGCACTATTAACCTGGAGATGAGAGAAGCATCATCTCTTTTTCTATACACAATCGGATTCTGTCAAGGCAGCAGCCAGATTAGTGAAGATGGGAAAGTGAATTTAAATCATATAGAAAAATCAGCGTAACAATTTTTCCCCCTTATCTGGAGTATGGCACTGACTATTAATGTTTCAGAAATATATTATTTGCCTTTTCATTGATTCACACATCATTTTGTCCCTGCATAATTTATAACAAAAAGGAAAAAGAGTGTAGCTATTTTACTAAAACTGTGTTGTCCAAGTGAGTACCACAGGTACAAAATGTTTCCTTTTTTATCTCCTGTTGTTTCAACGCTACCTAATGACTGAAAACTGAATACCAAGGACAATCATGAGCACTTAGGGCCCAATTCATAAAAAATACTGCAAGCCATTTATGCACAAATGTTGCTACTTTCATATGGAAACAAGCTACATAAAGAATTCCCCTTTGTGATTCACCAGCCCTCTTTATGTTAACATATTTTTCCTCAGTGGTGTACATGAACAGTGCACAATTCCACAGAGGGGACAAGGGCAAAAGCAAAGTGTTTCTTACAGAAAAGCCTTAACAAGCTTGATGTTTCTCTGCCTTTTTTTCCCCTCCAATGAACCAGAGCAAGTCTGACTCTTCTGGTAGGTAATTGTAATTTCTGGAAGATTACGTACTTCTTTTATACTGGTGAATTTTTATCAGTATCAGATATGCTGGCAGATAATCTATCCAAATATTCTTAAAGACAACACTAAAAGGAGAATATTTGAATATGTATCACTTGGCAGTACATTTTTAATCTGATTTTTTCAACTATTATTTCCTCACAAATCAAGATGTGTTTACTTGAGATATTGGTTGGCTGCCTAAAACAGTCTTAGATACAGACAGATCAAGGTATTCAAGTTTTACAATGTTTGCCAGAGGCGCACTCCCACTGCAGAAATGGCACCCTTAATAGACAGCAGAAAACCCACACAGGAGCTTAACCTAAAGTCACAGAAACCACGTGACATCAAGTTGCATTTGTTTCCTGTTTACATTTTTTTCCCCCTTTCGATATGATATTGCTATAGATTGCACTTCCTTTCTCTGGGAAGGAAGAGGTGCATCAGCATGACTTTTCATCTGGTCAGTTAAAGAATTACACCCTTTTAAGAAACAAAGGCACATGCTGTTGCTCAAAATTAAGCTCATGGAAATTCACCATTTCCTGTTGGCTATAGTTCAACGATGGCTTGCATGTCCGAACTATATTGCAGACAAAATAACGAAGTCAGTGAAAAGCATTAGGCACATGCCTCTAAGGAAGAGTTATGAAAAGAGGTTTTTGGGCAGAGTGCTGCTTCAAAATGGGATATTACTTACTTTTGTGCTCTGTTTTTCCAGCACAGAGTGAGTGTCTACACAAACACCTCATCAAAGAAAAACCTAGCTACTGCAATTTTATCTCCGAATGGGGAAAACTCACAGAAACCAGAATTTCTGTTGGTGAGATGTATCAAAAGGTGAAGCCAGAGTAAATAGAAAATACTTGTGTGCACTTTCTCTTTTTTTTTAAAATATATTTTCAATTTTATATATATATTTATTTATTAATTCTGATAGTAGCAAGAATAGAATAGCTTTTGAGATTTGAGCAAGGGAAGCTGGAAGTCAGTGCAAGTTTTTTCATACTGGGCGAGCAACACAGCTCTTGCACAGCATTGTGACATAGAAACTAGCTTATCTTCATAATCATGTCCGAACACTACTGTCATTGTACTTTGAAGTTTCTCATGCCTTTTGAGCTGTTTCATT
This sequence comes from Stercorarius parasiticus, assembly GCA_013396915.1. Classification (NCBI taxonomy): domain Eukaryota; kingdom Metazoa; phylum Chordata; class Aves; order Charadriiformes; family Stercorariidae; genus Stercorarius; species Stercorarius parasiticus. The sequence continues at coordinate 355,514 of VWZL01000362.1, forward strand.
TAAAATGCATAAACAGAGCTGGGAACCTGACTGGAACAAAGTTTCTCCTCTCCATTCTGAAATGCATAAATTATTAGACTTTGTAATTTGTCATTCATTTTGGTTGTTCATTGCAGTAACCAATGCACTGTTCAACAGAGTCCATAGTCTCAACACGGGAGAAAATAATTCACCCACATCATAACCAACAGCTTGCTTTTTCAGAGATTTTTAGGCTTAGGGAACAATTTAATGTGTTCTTCCTGTCTTAATAAGTTTTCATCCTATATATTTTTAATCTGGATATTTACTTGCTTAAAATTTACCCTATGATAACAGCTTGTCACCAGCACACTGGTCTGCTGGAGTACCACACCGTGACTGATCTGTAGCCCATAATGCCAATGGACAGAGAAGCAGAGAGAAGACTGGCAAAAATTCTTACTTGCTTTCTATTAAAAGAATTTTCATTTTTTATTGCCCTTAGAGCAATTAACTTGTAAACTGAAGCAGAACATAGGCTGCATTTATACAGGAACATTGTAGACACAGGAGAGCTCTTGTTTATGTTAGTTTGCTCTTCTATTCACTAAAATAAGATAACCATATACAAGAAAATATTTAGATATTTAGAGTTGTTCCGGGAGTAGCTCAACCTGTATCTTGCTTGGGAGAGTTCCAGCTGGCCAAGGCCAACAGTGGTTTTGGAACTTCTGTAAGAGTTTGGAAACATAGATGTTTGCATTCCATCTCCCTGTCCTTAGATACTCTTTATCTTACTAGTACAGATATGGTCTTAAGGTCTAATTGAGCAAATACCACCAGTTCTACTGGAACTGCTGCTGGGTATTACTACCTATCCCTATAGGATTGAAGAATACTGTCAAAAGAAGCTGCCTATTCTTAAACACAAGACACAATTAGGTATAGGCATTGCATTGCCTATAGAAATGGCAACTTCTTTAGCATGTGTTTGTTTTTAAATCTTTATAAAGCAAACTGTTGGAACTGATTTTCTGAAGCGTGTCTTCAGAATATTTCCTATGCTTTAATATTAATAGATACCAGCATTGTGAAGTTCAAAAAGCATGTTTGCTCACAGAGCTTATAGACAAACCTGTTAGAAGCAGAACCCCACTCCAGTCAAAGGGAATGAATACTTAAAATCCTTGGAAATGTCAAATTCTTCCCATTTACACAGGTTATGTTCTGCTGAGGACTAGGACCTGCTTCCCCTCAAGCCAACTGAAAATGTACTTGGTTTTAATTAAGTAGCACTAAGTCTTAACGTGCCAGCATTTTTTTCTGCATACATATACTTACAAACGGATGCCCATGAAGCAGACATGCACAGTTGATATGTTTTAATTTGTTGTATATTCCATTCCATTTTGTGTATCAGGAATAACCCAGGAGATAAACATACTTCTCACAAAATAAGACAAGAAAACTGAAGAAATGGAGAAGGAATCTTAGCTATGCCTGTTTTGATTTGTCATTACAGTCATCTTTAAAGTCTTGCATCAAATTCACTCTTCTCTAGTGATAGGGAAAGCTAATAGCTTAAAAGATTTTTGGTTTTGTTTTAAAGAGCACCTATAGCATTTAGATTTCACTGCACATGATTATAAATTTCAATTCAAAATTATATTACTTAAGCTTTATGTTCTTTCTGTAAAATGCTTTTTATATAAATTTTCTGATGTAGCTGTGATTAGTTTTCCACCAGGGATTGCTCACACCCAGCTGCTTCAGTGTGTGGAAAGTTTCCTTCATGAGAAATTCGGGTTTTAGCAATAGCATCTCCTCACATTCACAGTGAATTAAAAGCTCTGCAGATTCATTAGTGAGAAGTCACGGGACTGTGGGTGATGCCAAGATGGAGAGATCCCTACTGTGACTGGGGGTGTGGGGAGCAGGTACTGCTTTTTCCCCCGTGAAATAGAGCACTACTTCAGAAAACAAATGAGAAAAAACTTGCGTTGTTTTTGCCACCCAACACTTGATTTTATTTCCTGCAATTGTTAATATAGTTGTGCTCTACTGTTTTTATGTAATGCTGCATGCATGTGTGTGCATTTGTGTGACAGTGCCCACACAATCCCAGTTTGTGCTTTAAACATAGCTTTCTTTTCTTTTCAGAAGAATCACTTTTGTGCTTGGTGACTGATGGTGAAGAATAGCAAGGTTATTCTTCACAATTTCTTAAGATATTTTTGCCCAGCCAAAGGAAGCGTGTCAGTCCTTGGCAATCAAATTTTAAAGTCTTATCACAGATGTTTATCAACAAGTAATTTGGCAAGAAAAACAAACAATTTACTGTCTTCATCATTTGTAAATTAGTTACAACATTGCATTGACATTTAAAAGTCAGAGATATGCAGGTTTCAAACCCAAGTTTAATCTCTTCAGTATACCTACTTAAAATAAACAAAGGATGCTAATGATCTTTTTCTGTGGAAAAAGGAAAACACACACTTCTCCTCAAGTCCAGCTATGCCACAGAAGAAATGCATTCACAATACTCAAAAGTCCAACATAGAAACAGAGATTCTTGAAAAACATTCTTCACAGATTTCATTTGGCGATTCGCCCTTAAGGCTGAGCCTGATTTACTGGCATAAACTCTGCCTCAGTTTCTCTCAAGGGAGCCATATAGCACAAAGTTCTTCCTCCTGTGCAGATCACCGACAGTACTGTCAAGTTCTGACTTATGAACAAAGAAAGCTGCACAACCAAACACAATGCTGTGTTTAAGAAATGAGTATCTCTGTTTTTCTCCAGTGCCTGAGACAATGCTGCAGACCCAAGAGCAAAGAAGTTGAGCACCTCCTTACCACCTTGGTCATATACTTTGGTGACTGCAGCTCAAAATGAAAGCCAGGGCCCACACGGGGAAGTACCCTCGAGCACCGCATGTCCTGCACAACCTCTGGGGCCACCTCCTGCTCTGTGCCCCAAGTACTGCAGGTTACACACACCTTCTCAGTCAAGCGTGGAAAGAGCTGTGTTGCACAAGCTGGGGCACACAAGATGTAACCCTAAGTGTCAGTAAGTGTGAGTTGAGAGCAAGCTGAGACACATGTTGCGTGTGCTGTTCTGGGGAGGTCTGTGTACTGTGCTACAAAATGGTTTTCTGGCTAAATCACATAATAGTCATGAATCAGATTTGCAGAACTAGGAATTAATTCTGTTATCTTGCAGTTGCACTGATAATTATTATACCAGTTATAGTGTAAGATTTTACCTTACCTTTGAGAGATGTCCAGTGAAACCTGGGAACGTGGCTTCAAGAGCAGTTTCCCCTTACAGGAGCAGTTACTGGAGAGCAGAAGCTTTGCTGCTGTTGGGTTTCCTTCCCAACTCGGAATGGCTAACACAATGTTAGCTAGAATGCCTCCCCATTAGAAACCGCTCTTCTTTTCAAGTATTTGTTAAGTGATAGGGATTTCATTAAGTGATACTTTCTCTTGCCACCAGCCTGCCTAGAGAGAGGTTGTCCCTCTAGTGCTTCCAAAATACTTGTTGTGGGGGAACAGTGAGAGAGAAAGACAAGGACAAGCTATCCTTGTGATTTAATCCTCAGGAAAGTAGGTAACTGGCCAGGTACTGCATTTGCTTTCAGACAGTCCTCGACTCAGTCTTGCAGCCTAGTGAAACAGTACCTTGCTGTGGAGTTTTCACTAATTAACACCTTTTCTTTCACTAGCACAAGTTCGCAATGAACAAGAAGGATTACCTGTTCATCCTCTGTTTCCTGACTCAGACCAAAAGCTAAATACTGACTAAACCACCAAGTTAGGCATAGCAGCAATCTTTCTGAATTAAAAATTTAAGCTCTTTTAGCAAACAGAACATTTAACTTGCTTTCATTAACATTACCGTCATCTTCCAAACGCAGATCCAAGTCTAGGCACATCACCTGGAATTCATCACAGTACTTATACTAGGAATTTTGCCATTATTTGCATCAAGATAATATGAAAAACTGTTAAGTAGCTATTTACTGCAAAATAAAGTGATCAATCATACCTCCCTGGGTAAATTTAGGGGAGGTAAAAGGGAAAGATATCCGTGACAGAGGTTGGAATCATAGTGAAATATATGTGGGGAAGGGGATTTCTGATAGAAGCAAAAGTAAAAGTCAAACTTTGAAAATGAATAAGAGACAGATTTTTTTTATATATATATATAAAAAAATATATTTATTTCAAAATATATTATCTATAATATATGTACACATGTATACACATTCCTTTACAATGCAGAATATTGCTCAAAGTTGCTGAACTGTGAGAATAATGAAGACAAGGACCTGCCTCTTAATGGAGATGGGAGCTAGGAATTGTTTGCAATTCAGTCCAGGCTCCTTATATTAACCTGCCCTTCTTGGTATACATGTCCTTTTGGTTGCTTCAGAAGTCACCTTATTTTAGTGTGATTTCTAATACAACTTTCGTTCAGACAGGTGGACTATTTGATGTGTGAATAACTGACTGGTTCATCAGGCTTCAGGGCATGGGTTAACAGTTTCTACTCTCCCTGGAGGGCAGCCACAGTGGAGTGCCTGAGGACCCTATTGTAGCACCTATCACCTTTAATGCCTTTATCAACGACCTGTAGGAGGAGATAAAGTGCACCCTCAACAAATCTATGATAACCCTGAGCTTGGGAGTGCAGTCAATAACTTAAAGGTAGGACTGCTGCTCAGAAGGTTTTCAAAGTTTCTGAAAGACCTGGCCTGAATATCTCATTGAAAATAGCTGTGTTTATGCTTTTTCTATTTGTCTCTTCTAAAGAGGCAGATTACAGTTCCTTAACATTAAAAGGACTGTTGAATGCTCTGTTATTTCTTATTTATAACTGAATGACTTTTTTTTTATTTAATAAAAACAATGACTACCTGTGTCTGCCACCTAACAGATATGACTTGATTGGAAATCTGAGTCATTTTATATACATGAATTATCGTTTTTTTTTTCCAGTTGCAGTTAACCATATGGAAAAACGAAAATCTACTTGGTAAATTGCTGAAGTAGGTTCCTCTGCATCTGACAGGTAAAGCAGAACATCTGACTTATGTCTGCATTACTGTCTATAATCCACAGCCAACCAAAAGATACTGGAAAGCAAAAATTGTCTTTCACAGAAAATGTAAAGATATCAAAATGGGCATTCTGCATCTGACCCAAAACATCTTTGACATTTGTCATGGCAAGTCCCAAGATCAAGACAGTAAACTCATCTGTTTAAGCAGGTTCAGAAAGTTGTTCTGTACATCTATAGCCTTACCTTTACCTTTTTCATCTAGTGTTCCTGCAGAGATAGTGGATTTTTCTCCCTTCAGGTGGAATATCCACATGGAACCACACAGCTGCCTTTATAAATAATTGCATGAGAACAGACTTCCCTGCTAACAACAATTATTGAGGTGATAAGAGGTTAATAACAAATGTGGATTGTACACTTCCATCAATACACATGATGGAACTCACACTGAAGTAATCTATCAAATCTGCTTTCATTCTGTTCTTCAAACTGCAGAATAGAGAACACATTGTAATCATTTACAGGGGAAGATTTTCTGTAGATAAGATAATGTTAATTAAGATACTCATTATTAAAATGCCAATTAACCTTGATTTTTCCTCCTTTATTATTATTTAGACTAAACACAAAATAACTTTGAAGCAGATGTAGAACTGTAAAACATTTAATGAGGTAAATTGCTTACGGAGCTCTAGTTTAATTAGTTCAGTCATTTTCTGACAGTTCTAATTACATAACTAACATCTCTACAGTTGGCAAATATCACATTTACTATGAACTTTTCTTTCATGGTAATTAGCTCAATATTCAATGACCTTATTTGTGTACACTTGTGACTTAATTTATGTTTTGTAAACAGGTATTTTGATTCTTATTTCTCCATACAAGCTGCATCAGTTTCAGTTCCTTTGATCAATTGAAGATGCATTTTCAGCAGTTCACTTCAAATATATGGAAAGTGTTATATAATTAATTACCAAAGTAGCTGAGAGTTTGCATTTCCATTTCTTTTGTACAAGCCACCTAGAAAACTGACATCATGGAATCTTTTCTAGCATAAGAACTGTTTCTCTTCATCTGCTTTCACACTGGATGCAATTTAGAGCATTCAACATTCTGGCAGGGGAAGGTGGGATACCCACAGCACTGCCTCCAGCTGTTTCCTTTGGGGCAATAACTTCCTTGTAATTTGTCATTACTTAAATGAATAGTCTCTCTACCACCATATCTACCACCACCACCTCTCACTTTTATCTAGTCAGTGAAACTGTGAAATACCATTATCCTCTACCTAGGTAAAAAGACATGGAAACACACCAGTAGAAAATTTCTTCTGCAGGGAGGAACAGTAGGATGATCTCAGTCACTGAATTCTGCTCATGTTGTGTGGGTGCCTGTATACATTCATCTTCTATTTATTATGATTTGGCGACAATTTTTGCACCCCAACTATTGTTTGCAGAATTACACTTATTTGAATTAAAATATAAATATTTTAATAAAAAATAGATTTAATGTAACTTGTGTTGTGTCGTATTGTAAATGTATTGTAACTGATCACTAATTAAGTACATTTTGGTTAATCCTCAGAAGAATTAGAATCACTGTCACAGGTGTTCAAATAGCAGGACACCCACCTATTCCCTCTGCCACTAGGAAACAGATCCTTTTCCCTTCTTATTAAGTAACCTGGTCAGTTAAGAGCAAACCAAGTTTATATTGAGCATAACATTCCACAGTTGTTGAAACCAGGCATGACTAACCAGTCTTCCAGGATCCAATATTGTTTTGTGAATCCTGCAAGTTGGGTTTCTTTGTGCAACTGGGATACCACTTGGTCAGTAGACTGATGAAATTGTGAGCTGATGCTACCTATTTCTTGGCTGGAGAAAGGAGATCTATAGTAGAATTGGCAGCTTTAGCTGAGCACAGCACTGCAAAACCTAGGTGTCCAGTAGCCCTGAAAAATCTTGCTGGGGATAAAAGTATACAAAAATTTTACCTCCCTGACTGGTTGAGGAAGCAAACATGCTTCATTGAACTCTGTCTAGCCCATTAATAGGGGCTACTCATGTAGGTTATGAAGCACTGATTTTTACACACCCTCAGCAAGCAAACTCTCTCAATAGTTTACTAGGTCTTATACTGTCATATTCTACAGGATTTGAAGCTGCAGCCCAATATAGAGGGTATTTAAGTTCTTTGGAGGTGAAAAATCTTAAGATGTAATGGCAAAATCCACTTTCAGAAAGAATTTGCAGTAGGACATTCAAGAAGCTTCTGGACAGATACAAATGACAGAAAACTGACTCAGGTACTGCTATATTCTTCAGTTCACCCTGAGATGCTTAATGGTGGATATACTCTTTCAACATATAATTGCCTCCACCATACCACAAGTCACTTCCCCAAAATCTACCATAGCCTCAGTTTTACCAGGTTTTGCCCAGATACTGAAAAACAGCATTGTCCCATCCTTTTAGGGCATCCAGCCATCAGCAAAATGTGATTTACAGTATTGAAAACAACTGACATGTCTAAGAATTACAAAATGGACATTGAATCTTTGTCTACCAACAGGAAGAAATCAGCCAAACTTATCCACTTGATGTCTGTCTGTCATATCCTGGTCAAAGCAGAATGCAGACAAAAACAGGGGCACAATAGCTAGGGCCTAGAAAGCAAATTAGTTATATCACTAGAAACTTTACCTGAGAATGCTAAAATAGTGAAAGCTGGTCAATATCTGAAAGATTGCCAGCATCCTCTGATGATTTCTTTGTTTTCCTAAAAACAATATAGGCAGATTAGCAACTGTAAGAGAGAGGTTACAGTCTTCCATGTGAGGCACTCAATATTTATTTTGTGACCTTGACTTGCCATGAGGACTTCAGTAGAATGGACATATACCATGTAAGAAAATTCAAGGAGTACCTCCACCATTAATCATCTTGGGGAGAGGGAGATTGGTGGGGGGGATTGTTGCATGCCAAACTGAGAACACACAGGAATTAAATAAATCAAATGTAGTTTCTAAAAAACAGACAAATGCAGGGCATTCAGAAATTACTTTGTTTTCAGTTGTCCCTGGCATTCATCATCTGCCATATACACTAAAAAGAGTGTGATAAATTTTTTTGCTTTACATCAGAAGAATCTTTCTAGGAGTGGGTCCATTAAGTGCCTTCATTCTTATATACTTCTGAAAGTGAAAAACAGTAGGCAAACTGTAAAAAAAAAATGGAAAGGGAAACAATAATTCACACAGGAGTGAAACAAAGCAATCCAAGGAATGTCTTTTCTATGGTTTAACTCATAATCTGAATAGTACATGTTATATTTAGTGTGATATTAATTAACTAATACACATCACAGAAATCGTTCCTCCTAAGAAAATGCTCTTTCTGATTTTTATATTGAGCAACTGAAATACATTTGCATAAGTCAATCAGCTATCTGATTAACAATAGTTATAGAAAAGAATCAATATATAAATACCTTGTCTTAAAGTAACTATTATGAAGTATTGTTGATATGAAACTATTGTTTGCCTACACTATGTCTAAGAATTTTAAAGGCTCAAAAATCATGGTGCTCCAGTTCTGCTTTTTAAACACATGCAGTATGATCGTGCGACAACAGAAACTGCAGATTGGCCCCAGGACCCTGCCTTCTAGTGACCATTATATCTTTAGTTAGATAGGTAAGGGGTTTTTTTTTATTATTATAGTTTTCTGCACTTTATGACAGTAGTAGTCAGAATCAGTATTTGAATCACACACTCTGAATCTTTAGCTTTAGAGAATTACGTGACGCAGCCACTTTTAGTTTTTTAAAAAGCAACAAAGAACCCCAAGCAAAGAAGAATGAGGGTTATTTCATTTTTCTTATAGGAATGGATTTACACTGTGGTGGAAATAAAAAGAGCTGTTCTGTCCTAATTGAATCTTATATTAGCATGAGTTGAAATTATGTAAGTTTATCAAGAAAATAATCAACTTCTATGCTACAATATTGTGACAAATCTTCAAATTTAAATGACCATTACATTGTGAGTCATTTCACAGAATTTATACCCTGGTAATATACATAAATAGGTAGAGCTGTTCAATCCAAAACATCCATTGACATGAATTTATCTTATGGGTATCATACCACCCATGGATGAACTTGTTTTCTGGTTCCTAACAGTAACTTCTCTGTTAACTAACTGGTTGCGAACCTTACCTGTATAAGTAAACTAATTCCTCCCTGCTGAATAGGAAACAATATCTTTAAATAGACTTATAATTTAAAAAGTATATTTAAAACATGTAGTAGTCTAGAGATCTTTGTTCAGGATGTTGTTAGTACCTGAAAGATATTTCAGAAGTCATTAATCTTTCTGTTTCATTGAGCACAGTTACCTTTTAATTTGAATACCTTCTTAGACTCTGGAAGATTGGGTGCAAATTGATTTCTGGTATAATAATTCTCTGATTAGAAGCTGTGTCTTTGGCTTTTCAGAAACAATGCTCTTTCTTTTTTTCTAGATAAAACAAATAAAACTGTCATTTTTTCAATTATTTTTTTCATATCAGGATGATATTTCTTTTGAGCCTTACAAACAAGTACAGTACATCTGAACTGAACTTTTGATCTAATTGTTCCTATACAACTTCTATTTAACATCTTTGATCTCTGAGTTAGTGATCTAATCTGCTGTATAACTCAGCTTTTATTGATCTGTTCTCATGCTGAGCAAATCAAGTCTCACTTTTATGGGAGAGATTGAAAAAGATAGTAAAACTGCCTCTGAGACAGCAGTTTAAATCTGTGCAATAACAGTGGAGGCAAGAGATAAGACTTTTATTACACTGCCAAACTTCACATGAACTCAAAGTGTCATTTAATAGGTATGTGTCATTTGCCACATATATTTATTTTACTAGATAAGTTGGTAACCACCCATTTAGACGCAGTGCAGTACCACATTTTCTTTGTGACATCTTCTTTACCACAAAATCTGTTCCTGATACTCAAAATACATTTGAAATATCTTTCTTGTGGTACTTTGCATACATTTCAGATTTACTGTTCTCATGCAGTTTTCAAAAAGAATTTTTGAACCTCTTTTACTTGACTGAATTCCAAAAGCAATTTTCAGTAGTTATACAAGTGGGACCATTTTTAATATGCTAGTCCGTCATGATAAGAGAAGTTTAATTCTCATATACCCAGAGCTTTTCAATCATGCTCCATCACATGTGAGTTCTGTAATGCCTAGTGTTATTACATTACTAAGCATGGAGGAAAATAAAAGCAGTGAAAGTGCTATATCTCAGCTTGATGTTATTGAGTGTAGTTTTACTTTAGAGGGTTTCCTATTGTGGTATTTTTCCCATTGTTCCCTGAGAAGAAAGACCTGATGAGCACACTGAATGTACACAGTATGTGCAATGGGTGACACTTTTCACTCCCATATATAGAACAGTGGTGAAGCAGAAAATGCTTGAAAATAGATTGCCTGAATTTTTTTTAACTTTAATATCCTGGATTCAGTCCAAGATTGCCGATTGCACCTGATCACTTGCATGTCTATCAATTATATCATTCTGGTCATCATTTTATCCTCCTATCTCAAAGTCAAACATTTTATGATATTGGACCCTTGAAATGCTGAATGCCCTTATATAGATCATAAAGAAAAATTACTCTTTGTTCTGCTATATGCATGCATAGGCACTGCACCAGAGCAGGGTGAGGAGAGAATGCAGGGCAGAATAATCTAGAATTTTATAATACTTTTCCTTTTTGAAATCGATGTGGAAGGGGGAGAGCCATGAAGAGTCTTTATTGTTGATTGTAATGAGGTTATATGAATGAAACATATGTTCCTGTAAAGGCATATCCACGTCAATCAGATCTATCTATCTATCTATTATCAAGTGTTAGTAGCTTCATTTTCTCTGAGACAGCTGAAGGACTGGGATTTGCAAATGAGAATATGAACAAAGGAAGAATATGACTCAGGTCTAGAATAAACTATTCAAATCTAAATTATATATTATCAACTTTATGAACACAATTTTATTTCCTTATAATTTAATATCAAATGTAGAAAGAATTTATAAGACAACATATTGATAATATGATGAGTCACTTTTCGATTAGGAGTTAAAAGGTGTAGGGACACCATTCAAGTGCTGACTCCTCTCCCTTCTCGCTGCCAAACTCAAACAGACAGTGCTTTCAACTTTCCTTTGGTTGTCATATGGGAACAATTAAGAATTAACCATGATAAACACCATTAATCTTGACGTACAATCTCAAAATACCCAGTTTTAAAACTTCAGTTTCTGGCTGAGATACCAAGACTTCCTGTCTTTGGTAAATGCATTCAACATTCATGTATCAGAGCATAATATCTTCCCACTTATCTTTCTATTTTAGTTATGTAGTACTGGGGTGAAGATCAGAGCTGTAAGTGTAAGTGGAATAAGAATGTCTGGATTGCGAGTTGGGGGGAGGCGGACTATGATGAGCAACCAAAAGGGAAAGAGAAAAATTAATTATAAAGAATAGCCAAATCTCAGAGACAGTGGTTCAGACTTACAGGATGGAATGAAATCCAAGATTTCTAGCTCGACATTATGCTGCTGTCAAGAGAGGTCTCAGGAAACCATAGAGAAAATTTGTGCCTTCATCCACCTATGGTGATTGGGCCACTTAAAGCTTTTTAGTTATTCCCCTAATTTGAGAGATTTAAGTCTGCCTGTAGTGTGGATTGGATATAGTTTTGGTGAGAGGGTTTGGGGGGGGTTTAATCTCCTTTCCTTCTTCCCATCAGCATCAATCGATGAAGCGAATACTTCAGTCCTGCAACAGTCACATCTGGACAGACCTATCCAGTTGAACTAAGTCTGTAATTGGCTCCTTGGATCTGAGTTTTCCAGCCTTATGAAGCACAGAGCTGGCAGCACAGGGCTCTGCAATCCATCTGTTTGGGGGTTTGGCTTGTGTTTTGAGAGTGTGTGAAATTACACACAGAAAATGTTAAAAGGAAAATAAAGTAGAAAAATTCAATGCTTACCATTGTTACCACTACTGTTGTTTTAACTGACTTAATATCAGCTTGGTCACAGCAGCACTAATCAAAAGGCCTAACGTTAAGGTAAACCATCAGGATAATTTTACTAGAATATTGACAGTCAAGGGAGTTAACAGAGTTGAATATGCTTTAACAGAACTAGGAATTTATAAAACAGTTTTTCTAGTGTCAGTAGAGCATTAGAAAATACAGAATGAAGGTACTAGAGCAACAAAGCTGACCAAGCCCTGAAATCAAGTTGTGCATTCATGCTGTCAGGAAGGCAGCCTGCCAAAGGGGTATCATCTTGATTTCTCAGCAAACAAGTTTGAAAAGCTCCTGATGGCATCAGCCTTTTGGCTGCTAAATCACACACTGCTTTGTTAAATTCAACAGCAGCCTCCCTCACCTACTTCTTTTTCAAAAGAAAGAAACTATGTTGTAATTTTATTCTTTTGGCTTGAATACCTGAAAATGTTAAACGGGAAATTTTACGTATTGGAGAAGGGTTGCTTGATTGTTTTCTTTTTTGATTAAACTTAAAGATGAATCAAAGCTTGAGGAAAAACAATTTTTGTAGGATTACACAGGACAACATGGGATAAAGTCAATTGTTTTTAGGGGACAGAGAGAATGACCTGGTTTCCATCGTTAGTAATACTCTTTGTATCATGCATGGTGAAAGAGATGTCTCCTGGGTCCCACCCCTGAGAAAGGAATTCCTACGTGGAGCCACTTCTGCACTTCCACTATTAAAAACTTCCCTACAAATAGATTTTAGGAAACCTAGGAGTGAAATGAGGCATGCCAATCAATATTAGGGGACTCATCCATCTCTCTGCTGGAGGTGTGAGAATAATAAGACAGAAGCCTTCAGCAGTGCTGAGCCACATGGGACTGACACATGATATCTTTGGTATTGCTGATTCCCAACCTGGGGGTCATGACCCCTTGGTGGATAGTGAGGCTATTTTCTGGGGAATGCAAAAGTTTCAGAAACTGAGCGTCTATTTAAATCTGTTTATAGACTTTCTGACTGAGAAGATAAGCTCCAGGAACTGTTTCCCTGACTAATGAACATATGAAAACAGACCATGGCCAGACCCTGAGACAAGACAGAAGAAATGGTGTTCCTCCTCTTCCCCCTACTCTGCCCAGCAGAGCAGACCTGTGAGATGTCCTCTGCCAGCAAAAGCAAATATTCTGTGTAACCAGGGATTCCCTTCAAAAGGCCAAAAGCTTTTCCCAGTCTCTGCTGACCTGCCAATGTGGGAAGAGCATGCCATGTCCAGGCATACCAGCACACCTCCTTTAGACATGGGCTAACCCGTGCTATCTTACACCAAAACATTTTATAACCACCCCTGTCATGGGAAGCAATGCCATCCGACAGCGAGAGAATTGCACTGTGTTGCCTTGTGTTGGCAGGTCTGCAAAGTAACCACATTTTGCTTTCCTTGTTTCCTGCCCCCAGCTCCCTCACTTCGTAAGTTTTATTTTCTATGTGGAAATAAACTATTTGAGGTAGACAAGTTCTCAAACTTTAAGTACTGAAAGCAACAGATCTGCATCATTGGGGGACTTCTAGGTACTACGTTAATAATAATAAAAAAGCATTCAATTTTTTGTCTTCTGGAGAGCTTGTCAGCTCTCTGAGAGTTTTTGATGGGCAAAAAATCAAGGTTGAAAGGTGAAGTGTGAATATTCTGCTGTATTTGGTTGTATCATACTTAGAATCTAAGCATTAAAAGTTTCAAAAATTGAATTTTAAAGGTATTTTTTTGCATAATATTTTGAATTTTCTCTTTCTTCAATTTTTCTTACTAATTTAAGTAGAAAAATATAAATAATTAACGACTGACTTTCTCTGGTTAATGTTATATTTTGTTATTGCATACAGGATAATAAAACTTCTTTAAAGTAAAACATTTTATTTTTTTAAACACTAGATTTCAATACAATATAATTTCACTAATTTCTTAAATTAGAGTGTTTTATCATCCAACAATTGTTAAAAACTTCAGAAATGTTATTTTAATGTCTTGACGTTCATTTAAGTATTCCTTCAAAGTGTAAATGAATGGCGTTTGGTGATCTCAGTTCAGTTCCTAGTAAATGTCCACATCACAAAACCACTACAATTAATTTTGCATGATTGATAGTCTCTGCTTAACTGAGACCTAGGGCTGAGCCAGCCTGGGGACTTTATTACCTCCCATTCTAGTAAGGGTGGTCCAGCCAGGTCAAAGTCGAGGTCAATAGTAGGACAGAGAAGGCACTAATTTTGCTTTGAAACAGACTACTCTTCATGAAACAAATAACTTCACTTTGCAGCACTGTTTCCTGATCAGAGATAATCTGTCTAGGAATGAAAATGTTTCCGATAAATATTATCTTCTTCACATTCTGCTTTTAATCCTTGCAAATGCAATATTTAAAAAACCCTTTCAGTATTAAATTATCACTGATTTTGCTTGGAAGACGTATTTTATACTTAATTCTCCTACTTGATATGAGCTACTGAGGATGCTCTTTTCTTTTCTCAGTTGTTAAAAAAAAGATACAGTCTTAACATTAAATTTTCCTCAGAGTAACTGGAAGTTTTCTCAGCTTACTTGAAAAGGCAGCCATCTACCTAAAGTTTCTGAAGTCTCAGCGTAGTTGAGAAAGGTGCTCATACCCCTAAAATATATTTTTACGTACTACATATCTGCTTAGTATTGCACCTATGGTCAGTTTTGCATGGACAAAAGTGCATTAGCAACATGTTTTAATCTAAAGGAGCATTAACAGTAAAATTGAGGGACCCCAAGGGAGCCAGAAGGAGGGTAATTCAGTGAGCTGGGTTTGATTGTGTATTTTTTTTTTCTACAGCAATATGTTTCTTTTTGGTTGGAGCCAAAGAATAAGATGCAATGACAGTGCTGAGAGCTGAATCACACCTGGAATAGCTCATGTTAGTCAGGTCCCAATTCAAAATTGAATGTAAATCTAAAATAAGAATGAAATTTGTACTTAAGTTGTATTGAAGGTAGATAGTTGCCAGCTAATCAAGCATTCAAATGTTTCTTTTTTCCATGTAGGGAAATCCGTACTTAAAATTAGGAATACTCTGTACCTCTGGGATTTTGACACTCCCTCATTTTTAGAATATATCTAACTGGAATATGTGTCTGATTTTTTCAGTGAATGAATTTCACTGCAGTGTCTACCATTTGAAGTGGAAAACCTGTGTAAGCCTGCACTGAACTGAGCTTCTGTACCTTCAGAGCCAGCTTCTGCTTACTGAAACTGTGGGCTGTAGGGAGGCTGCTTGAGGAAAGAACAAAAAGTGCTGTTTTTTATCTTTTTCTTACACTTAGGTAGTAGAAATTCAGGTACAATGCTTCAGTGGATGAGAAGATGCAACACACGAAAGTTCAAATTCCAATCCTGAGCGTCTAAATTCTGGGACAAGTTAGGATTTTAGATATGGCTCATCATAAATAAAGAAGGTTTTTGAAAATTCTGGAATACAAGTCTCATTTAGGCATACTCAAATGGAGGAGACATTTGTATTTGGTGTTTTAGTGTTTCCTCATTTCTGGTGTACATTTTTTTTCAGGATGCTCATGCACTTTCTTAATGAACAGGTTTCATCATAGGATTTTTAAATGAAAGAGCCACAATTCCCTTTTTTTATAGTTTGTGCTGGAAAACTTACGAACATAAAGCTGACTTGGCTAGCAGGTAGGCCATTCTATTCAGTTTTGAGACATTAAATGTATCCTGATTTCTGTCGTTGGATTGTATCCTTAAAATACAAGACCAAAAGCTTTAAACTGAAGGAGATCATGACAGCTGGCTCTATGAAAGGAATTAAACTGTAGTTCTTCCCTTTCCTTTTCCTCATTCTCTTCAAACCAGTAACTCATTTTCTGATTGTGACTGAGTGTGTAGTCTAGCTCAGCTGAAAACAAAATAAGTATATTAATATAAGTGGACTGAAACAAAAGAGAACATCTTTTTGAACTTGAAGGAAAACACCTTTCAGATGAGCTGTCTTTAATAAAGGGAATATGGACACTCAACATATAAAAGCAAGTATATTTTGGTTGGATTTTGTTGCTACTGTTTCAAAATCTGTATGCTACTAAAAGTCTTACAGAGGGATTAACATTGCACTGTTGATAAAAGATCAAGAAGACAATATAGAATGACCTCACTTTGTAAAAGTAAGGATTGAATATCCGAAGACTTCTGGAAACAAAGCATGATCTGCAATGAATTGGAACCATATGGAGGAGGGAAAAACCCAAGTCTAAGAAGTAAACATTAGTTGACGTTCATAGTGAAGATCAAAAGCTCCCATAAACCATCTCCCACGAAAAGGATGGAGAAAGCTCAGATTGGAAACTTTGTTTATATTCTGCGATTCCTTTCACACTTCTTAAACTAATTGCTAGTACAGAAGAGAGACTGAGAATTGTATGACTTGGATATCAAGTACTGTTTTTATATATACATATTACACAAAAATAACCTGATTAATCCTTGTATTCCCTTAGCTTTACAGTAATATAACTTTGACAGCAATGGAACAATATCATTGTAACACAGGGAGTAGTACTGCAATGAATTAAAGAAGACACAGTAAGTTGGGGTTTTTTTGTTTTTCTTTTTTTTGTTTGTTTTTCTTTCTTTCTTTCTTTTTTTTCCCCTTTTCTTTTCTCTCTGATGAGTTATACAAATGGAAGAAAGTAATCTTCCTAATAAATCTGATGGCAATTCTTATGAATGAATCCATACTGTTACTGAGGTTCAGTAGATTGACTCATTCTCAGATTAATTCTTCCACCTTCTTGATTTTCTCCAGGTATGTCTGGAGGTTATTTGTGGAAAGCAAATGATACCAGAACAGCAGCGATATTCTCATCTTTTTCAAAACTTGATCTCATTGGCCTGCCACATTTGAGATGTATAGTACTTTATAATGTCCTGTAATTTTGTCTTAAGCAGCAGCTGAAAGAAAGAGAAAAAATCAAAGTTTATATTTGGTTCATGCACCTCTGCTTCTATAGCAGAGCAGCTAATCATTCAAAGACATGTGTGTTTACTCTCCTTTATGTATATCAAGGTCTGGAATTATTTTCAAAATGTTAAGGCAAGCATAGAGGTAAATATTTCAAGATTAGATGCTAAAAAAAGCATAATGGATTAATTTTATTTTAAACTGTATTCTTCTTTTATTTCTTCTAAATATGTTTTGAACCTCAGAAGTAATTTATATGATAGGAGCATTTTTTTGATGAGCTTCTGACATCTTCCCAGGTAAGTCAAATTGTATGTTAACTTTATTTTTTTTTCTTTTTTAAATTAATAACTTATTTTGTCCTATTCTATAACTTGATTCTGGTGTTTTGAGGGGCACTTTCATTGGGAAGAATGCAAGTATTCAACCTAAAAGGACAATTCCTACAGACTGACATTAAAAATCATGACATTTCTTTGAAAAAGTTTCCTGTCTTATATCAAAGCTGTGAGGAAAATAGAATTAATTTAAAGCTGGTTTTAATATTACTGGCTCATCTTGATATATTTTTGTGTTCCTAATTTAATTTTTAGGAGTTGTAAAACAAAGGTGATGTTTGAGTTGTATTTAAGTAATATAGGGTGATTAATTCTTTTTAAGAGGATTTACATAATTATTTTCTAACGTTCTCAACTTTTCAGAAAAGTAATGCTCATGATTCTTGCTTCTAAAGTTTGCTGTTTTGTTTGTCATTTGATGTTTAAATATTGAAATTGTTTGCATTATTGACAACATACTGCTCAAATATCCTGCAATACTAGAAAGAAATGGAATTTTCTGAGCTTTTCACTACTATTAGTTTTGATTGTAGGGTAGTTCGGTGTTTTGTTTTTGTTTTTTTTTTTTTTTTTAGGGCACACTATTGGATTCTTAAGATAATCTGAAAATCTAATTTTTTCTTCAAAAGGAAATACAAATTTCAGTGACGAGCATTGATACTGAGCAGCAATTACAGCGTTATAGTTAGTGTGATTCAGCCAGCTGTACATGTTTTGTGCTTAACTTCTTAACTTTTTAAAAGATGTTTTTATTTTTAACAGGACTGAAAATCAAAAAATGTCAGAATGAATTTAGTTAACCAATGTTTTGATTATAGATATCCTTTGCCTAACCAAGGGAACCAGCCTGGAGTCTAACCCCTGGTGCACTCTGCATTACTGTAGCGCTACAAATCTACACACTTGATTCATCCAGAGAAAAAAACATTCCAGAAGAGAAAAAAGTGAGTCTTGGAAAATCCCACTGATGTCATACCTGGTTTTCTTCCAGTCTTGAAGATAGGTGCTGATTCTTACTGTGCCCCCCCCATCTTTGGACCTCACCATACCGTAAGATAATGATCATCAGTCTGTACAAGCACTTGCATTTGTTTTACACTAGCTACAATCAGCAAAGTCTCTGAGGAACTGGAGTTCTCCTCCTGCTGGGCTGCTCTTGTCCCTCAGTCCATGAAGATTCTGTTAGATTTTACCTCTGTAATTCACACATCCTGTGCAGTGCAGCCCTGATATCCTCCCTGAAGAATATGTAATACACAAAGAAGCAGAAAAGCAAGGGAAAGGTACACTTTGAGGAATGGCCAATTTTCAGCTCCTTTGGAGTTAGTGTATTGGGAACGTGAAACTTTCAGAGAGCTCCTGTGGCACCTCTAGTTCATTGTTAAAAAGTGATATCAAAACCCATGTAGCTACTGTCCTTCCTCTTGTCATGGAGGAACACTGAGAGCACTGAGACCTTTGGTGATGGGCAACAAGAAACTAAACTGCACGCTGTCTCAAGATAGTTACCACTATAGAGGTAAAAAAACTCCAACAACTTCTACCTCTTGCATTTTACTCTCCAACAAGCATGGCACGTGTCAGCAGGTCACTGACATGCCCAGCACACCTAGCACTGCTGAAATGAGCACGAAATGAGGCAATATGAAGACTTCTTCCTCTGTAATTTACAACCTAAGGGACAATGCAAACACAAACCCATGAGATGTTTATAGGACGTGGCAGAAGGAGTGAGGGAGGGCTGCTTCAAGAAATAATTATGTTCAGAGAGGTTTATTTTTGTGAAGGATAGTGGATGGGACAGCGTTCTCTGCTTGTTCCAGGTGTAAGGCAGGGTAGGGAGAAACACAAGGTGCAGCTGGATGAAGGAAAACCAGAGCAGAACACAGCGGGTCACTGGGGAGAGCAGCAGTTCTGAACTTGCATGGGAGATTTTCCCACATTCATTATGTTTATAAGGCTCTTCTGCCATAGGGATTCACGGAAGATTTGAATGAGTAAACCCTGCATGCCACACCTGCAGTCACGAACGCCAAGGGCAATCACCTACAGACACTGCTTAATTGTTCACTGGTTTAGTCCCACAGAGAGGGAAGTTCTACAACTTCCTTGCCAGAATTCCCGATGCAAACGGTTAGAAAGATGTGTACCTACACATCTCAATGTGCAATGCTTCTAGCAGCCTTTTGGGCAATTTCTAGGAGCTGAAAAATGCTGATTCCTAGCCTAGAGGGTGACACTAGGTAATACAAGGCAGATATCGAAACTGCAGAATTCGTGAAACCCTTTGTCGTGAAAAACAACAGACAAATCCAACATTGCCTGGAAGGGGAAATCTGAGTCTGCAAGCTGTTAGAGTTTAGGTACTGATAAGGGAAGGGATCCTGCACTGCATTTTGAAAAAAGTACAGTAAACACAATTCCAGTCAGAACAGGCCATTTAAAGTCTTTTCTGCCTCGGGCTTAACATGACACTTAAGTGCTACTACATGTGAAAAGAAAAAGCAATTCAGCATTCATAACAAACTGCTTTTTCTCCATCATTGGGGCTAAAATACCAAAGGATTCCTGCAAGCAGGGGAATTACTGTCTTCAAAGATGTGTTGTGTTTTCATTGGATCCCCTCTTTGTTCAAGTTGAAGAAATAAATATAGCATTAAATAAGAATAAATGTGAAACTGTAATAAAAAACCTTCCACATATATAAATGCAATAAATGGGCTTCCTTTCAGACTCACTGTGCTGGAAGAGCCAAAGGGAATTTTTGGTTCAAAAGGAAAGTGCTTTGTTCACTGCTGAATATCACAGGGCATCAGTTTCCCTGGGCTTCTCTGGGAAGAACATTTTTGGTGATTGTTCTCAAAATTCCAGCTCTCACATTAGAAACATGCAAGTGTGAAACAGAGAGTCTTTATGCCCAGGGTGAAAATATTTGTTAACAAGTTTAATCCTTGCAGCTGAAGTTCATTTTGATGAAAGTAAAACCTTGGCTCTAGCCATACTCCTGACTGTGAAACCACTGAGAAGGCAGTGGCATGGATAATTCAACAATACACTGGGAGGAATCTCTCAAGACTGGAGCAAAATAGTTTTCCCTGTCAACTAAAATTTTGTAACTACTCTAAAATCAGGACAAGATATCAAAATTGTGAGAACTATCCTGAACTTCTCCCTCCCATCTCTGTCAACTAAAATGCGTCATTCTCATAATTTGGGGCAATTTGGTTATATCACACAAGTGAGAATTTTCAACCTGAGAATGATACATATTAGGTAACTAGATTTTTGTTTAATTAATTACCTATGTAAATGGTTTCATTTTCCAATTTGCTCCTGAATGTAATGTTACTTAAAATGCAAGTTAGTAATATATTGAATATATTGTCTCATGCCTGATTCTCTCTACCTCAAAATGGAAATGGAAGGATGTCATTTCTGGAGCAAGTGCCACCTTGCTCCAGGTTAGAAAGTAGAAACTAGGTTATCCAGCAAACAAAATTCAGACGCCATCCAGAGGGACTACCCTTAGGGACAAAAAGACAATTCATGTTCTGTGAACTCTTGGAACATCTGCTGAAATTGTCACCTACCATCAACACTATGATGATAGTGCTCCTGTATGACAAATGTGTGACAAATTAATCCATATCCTTCCAAAGAAAGATTGTTATGACTTTAAAAAGTGAATAGGGCTGGGCAGACTATTTCATCTTTTTCTCTATATTGGCTCTAGAAATAGAAATACGAATTCCTGTGAGTGAATAAAGCCCTAATTCATCCAAAACTTCTTCAATCACATTTTGTTTCCATACTTCCTCAAACATGGAGGTAGTTTTTAAATAAAAGAAAAAAAATCATATACATGTGAAAACAAGACTGTCTGATATCACTTCAGTAATAGATGAATTCAGCACTCCCTCTTAGAAGTGGAAGTCCAAGAGGTACAGACCTCCCACAGCTCCTCCTGAAGTCTGTATGTATATTCTTCAGTACAGTGTGAGCAACTTTGTGACAATTAAACTCTTTCTACTAGAGTAGTTGTGATCACTTATTCAGGTATTGAACATAATTTGAACTGTGTAAGTTCCACTCCTGCCCACAGCCAGGTGGTTGGATGTAGTACGGGAGATTTAAGAAGCTACTGGGGCAGTTACTCCATAGGAGAAACAAAAAACCTAACCCAGCACCCACAGGATCAGACTCACATACCTAAGCTGGGGTAGCCTACCAGAATTATAGCTACACTCCTTTTACTGCTCACTGACCCTGTGGCACTGGAGGATGATGATGCAAGGCTGCTGAGGGTCCTGCTTCTGGGTAGAGGAGAGAG
Organism: Stercorarius parasiticus; assembly: GCA_013396915.1. Lineage (NCBI taxonomy): Eukaryota > Metazoa > Chordata > Aves > Charadriiformes > Stercorariidae > Stercorarius > Stercorarius parasiticus. The sequence continues at coordinate 377,290 of VWZL01000362.1, forward strand.
GGTTAGGCCGGCTGCTTGGCAAGTGGGCACAGGATGACTGTATAAGGCAGGGATTATAGGAGGCAAGTGATGCCTTTCACAGAGGGAAAAAAGACGAATGACTGATCCACAAAGAAGTGTGGAGGATCTCGAATTCTTATTTTTTACCCATGACTGCCAAGATTGCATGAATTTGCTTAGGTTTTCAGCCTCAGTCTTGTCTCCTCTTTTTCTCTCAAATGAGTGTACATCCATGATCTGATACCGTCATTCCTTAGGATTTGTGAGCACAGACTCTGAGACTAATTGATCTATTTGCAAGGTATATAATCAGTGAGAAGCGGAAAATGAACTTTGACCGTCATTCTTTTGGTCCATTGAATACCCTCATACCTTCAGAACCCACTTTTTAATTTTGGTTTGCTCTTTTCTTGGCTCCCTTGATAAGCCATTTCTTTCAATCCTTTCATTGCGTTTGTTATTTTATTTTTCCTGAGACCTTTCCTGTATGTCCTAGTGCATTTCGTATTTTCATCTTCAAATGCTATTTCAGCTCTGCATGGCCCATAGGCAGCACAATAACTCTGTTGCTTCCAACGCAAACAGCATACAAGTATAAGAAGAAAGAATAAGTATCTTAGCAGAGAATACTTGCAAAAGAATGTTTGATGTCAAGGCTAAGCAAATTCTATTCTTTTACTCCAGCAAGAAGAAATAGGGCATCAGCAATATACAAAATTATATTGTTTTCTCCCTTTCCTACTACACTGAGCAGAATCTTCTGTTTCACCCGAAAATCGTCTGAAATGAAACCTCTAAAGACTGTTTGGGCAGTCATAGAGGTGGAGGGGTTAATTATTGTTTCAGAGGTGCCTTTGTTAATTTCTTTGTTTTACTTTTATTATTTTGTTCCCAACATAGAGAAATAAAAATACGATGTCATGGTTTTTTATAAGTATTGACACAACAGAATATTTTATCTTTTTCAAAGCCACCACAGTCTATCATATAATAACATACATACTGCATAATAACATATATTTGTGTAGCATTTAGGAAATGTGTGCTATTTACCTGATGGACTAAAATAACTGCCTCGAAGCTGCTACAGTCTTTAAGGTAAACATGTGTTTTGGCATGCATACTAATTTTAAAAACATATACTATTTACCCTGTATGCTGTAATTACACAGTCTATTGTATACATGTATAGAAAGGCACACTTCTTAAATGTATTTTTGTCAAGATGGTTCATAATAGTTCCTTCGGAGTCCTTATGTCTATCATGTAAAGGAAGTACTTAGATGATAAATCAGTCATTTTCAGCTACTTTTACTTATTTGTTGTTGGGGGTGCTGGGAATGCTTAGTCCGTTTTGGATTTTAAAGAGATTAGATCATCATAGGCAACACTGTGAGCAAACGGTACTAGAAGTAAGTATGAGATGTCTGTGAGAAAGTGCCAAACTACTTCTTCATTAGAACCTGACTTAGTATTCAAGGGTGGCACATGTCCTTGCACAAACTGTTAGCAAAATGGCCAGGGCAGAGTGCTGCCTGAAGAGCCCTGAGACCCTGATCCAGCAGGATTAACTCAGATACAGTTTACCTGCATGTGGATACACCAGCATTTTAGATGTGCAGAACCATTTGGCCTGCAGGAAGCTGTTAGATGGTCATCAGAGAGATGCAGAGGGTGCAATGCGGTCCATACAGAATACATGGCTAAATTACCTTTTGTTTCCTCTCTTCAAAGGAGAGCTTCACAAATAGAAATGACTTCTTTTGGTTAAGGGGAAAACATCTATGGTCCAGCTGCTATATGTATGTGAATGTTTTCAGTTTGGAAGTGCACAATTTTGTTACACAAATGTCATCAATTTTGATTATTTTCTTTTTTTGTGTCATGCGGCTGCTGTAGACACAGATCTGTGTGCATTGAATATGGCCACAGCCTTGACTCTTTATCTTTTTTCTTTATAAACCAAGGATAATCTGATCATATAAATCAAATTTTTGGTTCCTACACCAAATATGTGGAGACATCTATTTTATTATTGTTCTTTTCAGTATTTAATTTTCACAATATATAAGCAAATTTTAAGTGAGCTATGTTGAGGTTAAATAGTTTGATTGGGAAAATTAAAATTATCACTTAATTAAATTACAGCAACATTATTTGCTCAACCAAAATCAGAGCTTTCCCTGTCATACAAACAGAGACATTTTTAAGGTTAAAAAACAAAATGAAATTACTTGGAAGGTCACCTTATAAAGACTATAAGATATTTGAGAAAGGAAGATATTGGGAGCCATAGGAATATAAATAGTTAATAACATCTATTACCTCAACAAACACATATATTTTTATATTAACAGCAGTCAGACGTGCCTTTTCATGCTGTGTAGAAACAGAAGTAACAAGCATAAATTATTATTCATTGGGAGTTACCTGACCTCAGATGTCCTTTGCACCACAAGGTCTAATTTTTTAAAAAAATCATTATTATTTGAGTAATATAGAATGCTTTTTGTAAACATTCATTGAAACAGAAAACACTACATTAAATGGATAATGAAGTTGGAAAGATACAAAGGACACAATTCAGCATACGAGTGTCTTTATGTACAGTGTGAAGAGCCTTGAATATTTCCTTTCTCAGAGAAACAAAATGCTAATACTATACATCTGTGATACCTAGAAAAAGAGTTCTTATTTGAAGACCTTTCCTTTTTTTTTGGATCTAGCCTTCAGATGCCTAAAACTACAATTGCAGTCTCACTAAAACAAAAGCCATTTGTTGAATGGTGGCTTGTGTTCTTTACATAAATGAAACATAACATGCTTTGGTACTACAACTAATTTAATATAAAAAATTTTAACTGATATAAAACTTTTATGCTAGAGGCGTATAAAAGACCCAAACCATTACTCTTAACATAAACCAGAGACAGTTTAACCTCTGCAATGTTTTATTGTTCTGTGTCAGAACAGTGTGACAGCTACTAATTGTTAGCTGTTGTTTTTTGTTGCCTGAGGGATCAGCTAAAGAAAAAAAAAAGCCTCAGAGAATTTGAGGGGAAGACAGAGGGAAGGTTACACAGTGTGCTATCATGAATAAATATTTGCAAGGCATCTTCACTATAAAGCATAGCTGTTTAGAGCAATGTAGCCTACTTTTGACTCTGTGATCTTTCACACTAAATTATACCAGCTAGACAAAAGCTCCTGTGTTTAGATGAACAAAATAAAAAAGTAATGTTAATGAAAACACCTCCATTTTCTTGAAACTATCAAAGCCACAAAGAATAAAAATTCGATAAACATGGCATATTTTCAAATGTTAGTTACTTAACAACATTCTCAATCTGAATGATTGAATTGAACGGTGGTGTGTCTGTTGTCTACATTGTCTCCATTGTCTGCACTGGTCTTAAGTACGATCCATAAAATATACAACTAACACACAGAAAAATATAAGGCCGTGATTGCATTTAGACTGACAGTACTCTTTTTCTCAGAATTACATAAAGATGAAGACTAAATACATGTTTTATAAGAAAAAAAATAATTAAAGAAATGAAGTCCAGATTCTGAGTAGTTTTGAAAAGACAAAACCCATCAATTTTTAATAAAGAAATACAAAATATAGTGCTTGGATACTAAATATTTAAGGAGTAAAGTTTCATTCCCATTAAAATTAATGGGAAAATAATGAACAAGTTCTCAAAAGAAATGGTTAAACATTTTTGGAGAAAGATCAATCTCAAAAGTCTTATAAAAGTCAAACAGTTGTAATTACTGACTAAATTGCCTGAAGAATATGCTATATAGGGACGTAATCAAATATTGGCATATATGGGCCAAGGATCATTACTGTTCATCATAAAATCAGCAATAAATGCCTCCATAATCCCCATATTATACAATAATAAAACTTTAACAGTATGACACTCAACCCCACTTTCATTAAACTCAATAGCAAATCTTTCATTAATTCCCTAAGAAACTGGCCTTTGTTTCTATCCAGTAACATGTTAAAAACCAGTCATGATAGATAAGTATATATTTTTTTTAAAGGAGGAATCATATAATATGGTGGCACTATATTGCATAACCTATTTAAAGAAAATGTAGAAGAGAGTATGTGACCTTCCATAAGTTAATTTATTCCATTTTTATTTTTAATTAGTTAATATACTCCTGCTTGTCTATCTTTACTGCATTTAAAAACATAGTAGATTGAACATATCTTGGTCATTTTTTACACTTTAAAAGCACGTAACAAAAGGCATATATAAGGAAAATTGGTTAAAATGATAGGCACATCAAAGATTTTGTAGATCATGTAACCACTACCTAAGGTTATAAAAGCTTGTATGCTATTTGAAATACACAAAACTCTTCTTATGATGTCTCCAAATTACTGCTGCAAAATACACGATAATGTTAGATCACTGTGGAATATAGAAAAACAGTATCCAGATTGTGAAATTATCCTCCTCTGTAAGGGACAGTTTAATGGTCTGAATGTGAGCACACAATGCACATTTCTAAGAACAGAGCCAAAATACTGGGGATATTCAGAAATGCTAATAAGAAAACAGGCCAAAGGAATATGTAATGATCTACCAGTTCCTGTGCAGTCTATTGTAAGTTTTATCTCTAAGGGGGTGGAAGGAAAAAAAAAAGCTTAAACAAGGCCTATTAGCAGTAAATACTTCTGCCAATATCCCTCACAGTAGGGGAACTCCTCCAGCAATTTTCACGATTAATTACCAGTGGCAAGCGTATTCATAATCTGGTGTTAATTTTGCAGTGTCTGAATGAACTCCGCTCTGGCACGCTCAGTTATTGTTTCCCTGCTACTAGTAGGATGAACTACTTGTTCAGGTCATGCTGTGTCAAAAGAGTGCTAATGTGTTTATATAAACACTACAAACAGCACCTGCTTTAACCACACTTTTTATTATTTTTTTCCATCACCAGTTAGAACATAAAATCCTTTGGTGCAGGAATGCAAATAATGACAAGAAAATATTACTATGGCTTGTGTTTGGAAGAGAAATATCAAATGCATGCAGAATATGAAGCAAAAAGGTAATGTCTTTATAACTTCTTTGAATCAAGGCTTTTCTGTCCTTATTTACAAGGTTTGGAGAGACTGTCGGTGGCTAATTTGTCAGCTGCTCCTGAACACTGGTGCTTTCATTGAGAGCATCTCTTATTATCAGGACAACAAAATACACAGAAAGAAGGAATGAAATGGACAGATGTAACGCACTGTTTATGTTGGACTTGATTTTATTTTTCTAGTTTTTCTTCTCTCAGTTGTATATTTTAGAATAATTTTGATAATACGCTTTTGCAGATCCTATGGGTTGCCCAAGGAGAGCTATTTCTGATAGGATTAATTGCCCGACATGCATGACTTGCTGAGCAGTGACAACCCTGATTGGTTAATGAGGATTCTCAGATGTGTAATTACACAACCACATCTGCACAGGTTGGAGTCCATTATCAAAGTCATCGAAAGGAGTATGATTTTTATAAAAGCACTAATACGCTCCAGGGTGTGCATTGTCAACCTCATACCCTACTGTACCTGAGTTTTGTGCAAATGACACTGTAACTGCAAACCAGGTCCTATGTTTACTTAAAGGATTTATACATGCTATTTAACATAAAGCATGATTCTCACATTTACTGTAGTTCAGCCAATAGAAAAAATTAAGGGATGTGTATTCTCTCTTTTCACAAGGAAAGAACCATAAAAGTAGGTAAATGCATTGGGTTCACTATTAAAATATAAAAAAAAGGCAATATTTTAAACGGTGTAAAATTAAAGTGTTACTTAGATGATTGGAGTGCTAAAGGAAATAATATATAAGAAAAAGAAATCTTTCCAGACAAGATTATAAAATAAGAAGTGGAGCAACACCTTTAAGAGTTGTACTGTTCTAGACAGGAAAAGAGACAGACCCTATTATGCACATTACTTTTCTACAACATATTTTATTTTCTCTAACAGCCTGTATTTATTTATCATTTTAATGTTCTGGAGTTGGTCATATTTGTAGGAATTGATTAAAAATATTTGAAGTACTTCCTAGCTGATTAGACCTGTATTAACGAACAGGTGTAGCACAGCAGCACCTAACAAAAAGAAGGATATTTAGGCATATAATGTAGCTCTTTGTTCCTCCTTGGTGTTCATTCACACCGATTTTTGCATGTCACTAACTGGAATTAAGGTAGTTTTCATTAAATAATATGTTATGGAACCTTTTACGATTCCAAATTAAAGCTGCATTATTCCTAGCAAAATTAAAACTCACAACTGTAATTCCACCCCAGAGGTCTGGTAAAACTCAGACCTTAGTGGGCTGGGTGCACAGGTGAAAGGAATCAAACTAGCTGACTTTGCCATCACACAGTGCATCCAAAAGCCATCAACTAATATATTCTAATATTTTCTCTGCCAGGTGAGAAGGAATTCAGGACCCACTGAAACTAACGCAAGTTCTGTGATTATCTTCATATTTTTGTAGATGCCATTTTTCCACCCTCAGCCCAGCTAAGACATCACAATACTTGGATGTCTGCAGCAAAAAGCTTTTGAAATGATGTCCCTGTCCTCAATGCTGGACCTCCAAGCTTCATCGGAAGTGCTACATTTAAGAAAAAACAGCTTAAGACAAGATAATGTAGGTATCAAATGATCAGCTTCAAGCATGAAAGATACCTCTAACGGTGTTCAATGTGTCACTACTTTAGAGCCTGAGGAAAACCATGGATTCTCCTTTTTCCCTTCTGAGCTTGCCTTGCTATTGCATCACAGCTCTGATGTTTGATGTAAAAGAATCATATCTAAGTCTTTTTGTTATTTGTTTGTTTTTTGGCTGCAAAAGACAGAGTTTCATACTGAGGCTGTGCTAACAGCGCTGGGCTCCATGTCTGTGATGTACAATGCACCCAAATCTGCCACAGTGACACTGAGGGGGATGCCAAATGGCTGTGGAGTGCTGGGAACAATGGCCCCATTCTGCGCGCCCGCATGGCGGGACGAGGCAAGAGCAGACGGAGGCATTTAAGGAGGGTTAAAGGCCAAACATATGGAGCCTGAAGGAGCACAGGGTGCTCCTCAAGCTACCAAGGGGCCCACCCTAACCTTCTTTGTTGAGGAGGAGCCACCAGCTGGATGAAGATTAGTTGTCAGATCAGGAGCAAGTTTCCTGGTCTCAGCGCCGCAGGCAGGTCCCACAAGCAGCTTCCTCCCCTGCCACGGGCCAGGGCAGCCAGGCACAGAGTCCACCCAGCAAACAAACCCTGGAAAGGGTAACTTTCACTCTAATATATGTGCACAGACAGAGAGTATAGTAGAAAGAACCACTGCTTCTGCATTAAAGGTAATACTCCCTCCAAGACAAAGATTGTGGGTAGAACAGCATTCTGGACACTGACGAGAATTTCAAGCATATTCAGGATATCAGTGGCAAATGTAGAGAACTGAATGTGAAAACATGTTTGTGATCTGGTGCTTATGGCATTGCTATTTGCTCCTAAGCTGCTCAGTCATAGAGGCTATGGAATTGCAGTGAGATGGAAACTGAAACCCAGTTTCATGAGATGTTTTCCAGTTTAGACAGGCAGGGCAGGGTGTCTTGCCCTGAACATTGCTTCAGAGTTGGGTCCATGCTAAGCACATGCTGTTCTTTGGCAAGGGTACATAGCGTAATTATAGTAAAACAGTACTAGAAGGAATGGGCTGATGGGAGCTAAAATTCCTGAAATGTTTGTTATAATCTTGTCATCATCCGAAAGAGATAAAAGCCTACAATGAGATATATCTCTGCTTCTTAGCGCCTCAGCACAGTGTAACAGGCAATCCATCCAGGACATAGCTCCAGCTCCCTGTTCTTCCAGTCGTCAGCCACCACGCTGTGCTTGGAGCAGCCCGCAGTCCGAATTTGCACTAAGAAGATAGACATAATCAAAGCATAGCTTGCCCTTGCCCTGTATTCTCCCTCATGGGCCCCCTCAAGTGCAGTGATGGGGAATGGGTAAATGGAATGAGGCTCTCTTCTGCAGCAGCGAAGCTATGCCAACTGTATGTAGGCACTTGTAGGCATTTTCCTTATGACAGAAATATCCCCAGCGTTGGATGGCAAGTGCTTTCTACTCTGTTTGTACTGTTTTTGTATAAGAAATAGGTCATGGCCAAGAAACCTTCTTCATGCATCTTGAAGATTCCAAATCCAGCACACTTTCTGGGATGTTTGATACATATGTTTGTTTCATCAGGGACTTGCTTACAATGATAATGCTCTTGCTTTCTTGCTATGTCATGTTATTGCAAAATTTAACAAACCCACAACTTTCTAATCATCTCTAGCTTTGGCCTGAATTGATCAGGAATTCTGTAAACAGCAGTGCCTTTGAAGCGATTAACTTGAGTCCTGTGAGTTATCAAAGCAAAGTGTGAATATAGCTATTTGCAGAACCTCTGTACTGAATTCTTGATCCTGCTTCTTTGCATTTATATCAAAGCATCCAAGAAATTGCTATAGTTAAAAAAAATAAAAAAGGAATCCAGCAAAGCATTTATACCTCTTTTTAAGTTGGTTTAGGTCATTAATATCGCCATTCATGATTCAAGATTAATGGGTAATTAGGCCAGATATCCGCACTTCAAATTAAATGTTTAAAGGTTTGTTAAGGAGGAAAACTTCCCCAATGAAAAAGGATCATCTTCTTTACTTTTATGTAACTAACTGGCTTAATTATTGATGTCTCGGAATCTGCAAATTAATAATATTTAATTAAACTGACTTCAAATAGATTTTCAAGCTTGAATATTATGTATTTTTTTTCACGTATATATACATTGTGGTTTATTTTGCATCAGGCTGCAATGAGTTTATTTGCCTATCTTCTATTATGTTACAGAATCATTTAAAGGATGCTTTAGTACTTATGAAATACATATTTGTAATTTTTAAAAAAAATAGTTAATTGTCTGTGACTATTTCATGTTAGGAAAAAAGCATAGAAAACTAGCTCAACACCCATGCAAGCCACCCCTTGAAGCAATACTTTCTCTAGCTTTCACAAGCAGGCAGCAGAGAACAAATTTGCTACAGATAATTTTGCCTGTGAGCAAAGGCTGAAGCAAGGAATGACAGACAAGTTACACTACCCCAGAAGGAGGCTCAGGAGATAATTTTCCTCAGAGATTGAGTCTGTGAACATCTCTTGGAAACTGACGAAAATCTCTTACATTTGCAGAGGCTAAATAGCAGAGTTCTCAACCTACATGAAACTGTGGAGGAAAAAAAAAATAAAATATCTGAAGCCACAGAAATATGGCACTCCTGAAGCAAAACATGCTCCTTCGATCAATGTGCAGATTAATTTATGTTTACAGGCAACACAAGGGCTTTCAGCCTGTGTTTCAACAAAGCTGGCAGTTCCATTGAGGATGCTCAGGTTTTGCCTGTGGAGCCCAAACCAAGGGCACCCATTCCCCACCGGTCTGCACTGAACCCTGAGATACTACGGGGCGTCTGCCCAGCATTTTTCACCTGAGAGCCATGGGGTCTCTGGCCTGAATGTGACGTACTGTTCAGGAGTAGGACAGGGCTCTTTCAGAGTCTGAACTACACTCAGGGAAAATTATTGACTCTGAGCATACATATTATTTTTATCCAAAGAAAATTTCCTACCAGTAATTTTGTGGCTGTGGAAACTGGATGGAGTCTCCAGGACCACAGGCCAGCACTTTTTCTGTCTTTAGGTCACCTCCCTGATTCTGTCTAACACAGGTGAGGATAAATATGCAATACATGTAGGTGCTATCCAGCTCTTTGTTCTGGGGTGCGTTTGCCAACCAAGCCCTACCAGCAGGCATAGGCAAACCTGGTCGATGGAGACTTATAAGTCTGGAATGACTTTTATTAAGAGCAGCCAGTGGTTTAATAGGTATATTCATTGAGACCTCTTGTTCCATAAGAAGCAATTTGGAATGGAAAGACACAAAAAATCTCCACTTGTTGGCCTTGCATTAAACATAGCAGATGTAACGTTCTTGCTGTCCACTGGGACTCATGCATTGTACAATAAAACACATGCCCACTTCTACTGAGGACTGAGTTGGTTTTGGCTTGTATTTTGTTTTGCTTTGTGTTAAGGATGCCAATAGAAAGAGACACATATTGCTGCAAGCTGTAAATATTGTGTAAAAAGAAAAGGTTTTTTTTTTTTCAGTGCTTTGAGACAACACCAACAATCCACTCATTTCCAGGCTTCCTCTAACAGGTAGCTCAGATGCATTCAACGAAGTGCTGAAGCCTCTGTAGATTTTGACTGTCATAAGAAAACCCAATGTCATCCGAAACCCTTTAAAATTTTTTTTTATATATAAAAACAGTGGCTCAATAAAACAATAGGTATTTCTGTCAAGTAAATGTGAGAAAATATCATTTTACTGTGTAAATAAAAATATCTTTTTACTGTAAATCAAGCTTTTATTTTTAAAAAATCAGAAAAGCCAATGCCAAGCTACTACTCAGAAATAAACTGATATTAGACACTACTGAGCCTACTAAGAACTCCCAGCTCACATGCCAAACATAATCACTTCTGAAGAAAAAGAAAAGTTTATAATGGTTGCCTGTGATTTTTGGAAACTAATTTACACTGCAAAAGTTTGATAATCCCACCAATTTGAAGAAATAGCAATGAAAAGAAAGACAGTAAATAAATCCCACACTGGACATTTCAAACTCAAATTGTTCAAATTTTAAGCCCACATATACCTAAGTATATTTTCTAATCTTTGCAAAATAGATACAGTGGTTAATATTTCTCAGTCTCACAGGCTGTGTTGCAACAGTCCTGGGGAACAAAACCTAAGCAAGAGGTGTCTGAGGGGAAATTCAGGTCATCTGTACCTGATTTGGGCATTATGGGACTGGAATATCACACTGATTCCTATTTTTTAAAAATAAGAAAACAGAAGATTTAGATGAGGTCTGTCCAGACTTAAAATGGGAAGACAGAGCTGCAGCAAGAGAAGCTATTTGGCTATTGTTGAAGTGGGTGGGGACAAGAGAGCTGTTTCCAATCAGTGCAGCCATTGTTTGCTGGGGCATATGGAATAAAGCACTTCACTGACCTAAAATGTCACTGTGACCAGATGTCATCATTTTTTCCTAAACTTTGACAGAATCGCCAGCATTCTTACTTACAGTTTTATGCTGCTAGGAAACTCAGTGACTTCCCTCAGCAATTCCTTTTCTAGTCTACACCCAGGTTCCATTTTAATTCCGAAGCTGTCCATTAGGTAGAGTTTATGTAGGTACCACTTATCAGTAGCTTTTTTTTCTATTTCTCTTTCATGTACATACAGGTACTTGCCAAGGTAAGCCTCCTACTCCTGTCTGCCAGATTTTCCGGTTGTCATAAACTCTGCTAATTGCAATTATTTTCTTGTTGTGATGGTACTGAAAATACTGGGAACATGTAGATTAGTCTTCTGTGGCATGGATGCAGCTTTCCTCCTTTGGCTTCTTCTCGTGACCTTTGGCAGCATTCAATGCAGAGGCTGACTCAAGAGGTAAGAAATGAAATAACCGATCCTAACCGGCTCAGAAGAAAGAGAGAGATGCATAATATGACCAGGCACTGCTGGTCTTGCTGTCTTATCCATCCCACACCTGATGCTTTGTCATTCATAGAGGAGTTCAGTATGTCACTTGTAATGGTATTTACGTTTTTTGTTCTCCCTCTCATCCTGTACATGCTTTCCCTTTTCCGTACGTTAGTCTTCCATCTCTCCCACTATCTAAAATTTGACGTTAAGAGTGGCTCTTGTAGACATTTACTTCTTGTAGAAATAATTTTTTTTACCAGGGTAATACACTTTCTGTCACTTCCACATTTCTTCAGGAAGAATATCAGTGCTCGTTTTCACCCATGGTAATATCTTTTAGCCACCACTGTGTCTGAGTAATAAAACTGCTGTTAACTTAAATTTCATTTCAAACTGTTTCAATATGTGGTTAAAGATGGCACAATGTCTGTTTGCAGAATATAGTCATAGTTCTCCTGGTCAATAAAAAGAGGCTACTTAATGGCCTCTGCCCCACTGAAACTGCATCTTCAGAAAGGCAGCAATGTACTAATTCCAAACTCATTAAAAAGAAGTTTTGAATTTTTTTTACTGAGAGGCCAAAGGGTACTCCACAATTTCTCTTTTGATTTCTCCATATAGCAAATTTAACAGCTGTGAAGTGTCCTTATCAAAGACATACAGGTCCATCAGATTTGTTGGCAGGTACTCTGGGCTAGGTAGAAGAAAGGAAAATGTGGATTGACTCCAGCATAAACAAGAGACTCAAAGAAGATGCTCCAAAGTTGACCAGTTTACAAATCAGCTAGAGCTTCCCTTATTTTAGATTCCATACAGGCCATCATTTTAAAAATAGAATTTATTACTAAGTTCCAGACTGAAAAATTATGCCTACTGTTAACTACTTGTAAATAGTAAGGCACTGCTAACTCAATGATTCAATGCTGAATGTTTCAGTAAACGATAAACCTTTCAGAAAAAACATTGCAAAAGTCAGGGGAAAAGAAAAAGTAATGGGGAATGCATTTGGAACACTTTTTATTTAAAAATTCTGTCTCCTTTTTTGTATCCTGCTGTAGGTGTTGAGGGATCTAAAAAAACACATGGGACTGAATTTCAACACTGAATGTACAGAATGAAGACTGCAAAAAGAAAATTAAAGAAATAACCTTGTTTATCAGAACTAGCCTTAAATCTTAAATCCTTCATTTGACTTAATTCCTAAATTGACCAGGCTTACTCAGTGTCAGTATCAAAGTTTAATTTTCTAATCTTGGATTTAATACTTCCGTCAAAGGAGTAACAAAACCGCAATCTAGTTTGTTAGGAGGTTTGAAATGTAGGAGTACAGATCAAAAGCATGAAAGTAATTTTCTAATTTTCGTGAGACAAGACACAGAGTTATTATTATGAAGGGTGACAAGAATTAGAAGGACAGAAAGGTCAGGCACACTGTCTTAGCCCCCACATCTCAAGCACAGTTACAGTCCAGTTTACTCAGTACTGCTAAGGAAAATGCTTATGTTTACGGTTTAATCATATAACAAACTAAAGAAGAGCTTAAATTTCCTATCTAATGAATGGAGAAGTAGGTGTCATTCTAGAATAGGAGCTATCCTGTCCATCTATTTTGGGCTTCGAAAACAGGCTGATATGGTCCTCACCAGAGGGATTAAAGTCATCTACTTCTTTAATGTCCAAATAATTGCTTATTTTAGGAGTGCTGCTTCTTTAAAAAAATAGGCATAGATTATCTGCCTAAGGAAAACGGTGTGAATCCAGCCATGGCCTTCCCCATGTAGGTGTTATAGGGACGGTTGTAATTTCTTGCCCCATTAGAGTCCTGCTTGCTTTAAAGGCAAGAAGGCAATGATGGCTCCTGCCTGGCTCAGAAGTAATTTAATGGGACAAGACCCACTTGTATTCTGTGCTCCTCCAGAGATCCCCACTGTAAAATATTATAGTGAGCAGAGGATCTTTGGATTTTCTTGGATTGCCATGTGTTGTGTGATGCCTGATGAGATTTTACAGTTAAGGAATACAGGCTGTAAGATAATAAACCCCTAATTGAGCTGGGAATGTGTATTTGTGGCACTGATGTGAAATCACAGAAGATCTTTTGGAAAGTTTATCCATGTCTTCAGAAAGAGAAACAACTGAAAAAAGGGATGTGATAGATGATTACCATGAACCATAACAAAACATGATAAATATTTTCAAATCTTAAAAAAGGTTGGGCTAAATAAATTTGGAAAATTGGAGTGGGAAAATTATCCCTTTGTTTCTAATTGATACCAACTGTTAGAACAAGCTGTATTTGATCACTCACTTTCAGATTTCCTACCTCTCTGGGGTCAAACGTTTCTGAGCTTTCTTGAGGCTCACATTTTGCTTTATCATGTTGTTTAAAAACATGATTCTTTAGGATTAAAAAAAAAAAAGAAGAAAGAAACCTCCAAATGAAATATTTTTCCATGTGTAGAAATCCATTTCATTTTTTTTTTCTGCCAGGTCTGTATTCCATTCCTGCAGAAACTTGAAGATTCTTTAAAAGTATGTTCAAAATTAGGTGAAGGGTAAAATTATGAATTTCCCACTTGGAAGAAAGTGGCTTAAATTCTATCCAATTATTTGCCATGGCAACCAGCTAAACACAAAAGGGCTGGAATGGATGTAGAGTACTGCCTCTATAATCATCACTGTATGTCCTTCAAATCATGGATATGCAGCACCACTATCCCAATCTACTTCAGGGCCATAAGCCTACACGGTAATTATATGCTTTGGAACACTCCACTTAAGTGCATCAATAATATAGTGAGTGAACACGTTCTTTAATTCTACACCTGTAAATGGAGAAAAAAAATAAAGAAGTATCTCTATCAGAAAATGTGGGAAAAAAGGAAATTAGATGATTACATTATTTTTAACCTACTTTCTGATATATCAAGTCCTGCAAATTGCTAATTTTAAATGATCTATTAATAATCAACAAGTAAAAATGCTGGCTGAGTATCTTTCAAAACGATATGTGTTTATAAAACAAGTAAAAATGAAGAGCTCCCAGATTAAGGACTTCATCCCATCAATTGTTTCTTTGCCGTGGGGCTCGTGTTTCCAATAGTGGATTTCCACTAGTGGATTTCCATGAGTTTGCAGGGGAGTAATTTTGCAGCTCAGACAAGTGATTTGCAGAACTGGGCCCTACGCAGTGATGTACGTAGGGTCCACTTTGACCTTCACACAAGTGAGTCTCTCCTGTTAAGGGTTATGAGGGAGGAAATGTAATTCGCTGTTTGCATTTCAAATGTGGTCTGGGTAATTTGGGCCTGGATTGCAGAGCAGGAGATGTGAGTTCCTCTCTGGCTCTGTATTGAGCTGTTAAAGCTTCACCTCTGTGTGTCTGTTTGCCCTCCTGCTCTTCCTCCGCTCAGTGTTTTGCTTGTGAACTCAGTGGAGCAGGAGCTGTCTCTTATTTTCTGTTTGTACAGTGCTTTGCACAATGGATCTCCACTATGCCTGTCTGTAGGTGCTAATACAAAATACGGTCAAGATAAACTCAGGTTAGCTTTGAAGTTTGTTACTTCTATTTCAGGTCTAATAAAGACTTGTGTGTCCTGGTTTATTTTTTCCAACTGTATTAGCTGGCTCATAAAAAAAAGATAATATTTCTCCTCATGAATCTTGCACTGTTTATATTCTCATCAGCAGCTATTATGATAATAATAATTATTAATGATAATCTCTAACATAGTTAATGCTACAACTACACCTAGTAACAGTTAGCTGAACGCTAGAATGGATGTTACATGGTTTTAGGGAGCCACCTCTGACTAAAAATATGGGCCTAGGGGTGACTGTGAAGTGTCGGCTTTGGAGCTACATACTTTGTATGAGCAGCTGTAAATCCATAGTTGCAGGTTTTTTTCTTAGACAAGGAAAGGCAGCAGCCAACCCCAGGCAGGGTGGAGCTGATGCAAGTGAAGGACCCCACAGCACATCAAGGCAATTTAATGGAATTAAAACACAAAACTAATCTAAGCCCCCCTCAACCTTCAAAGACTAAGTAATCCTACCCCAGATGTCTCAGCTCATACAGAAACTTTTAAAAATGCTTTTACTCCAATGAGCCCACTCTTGTGTCCGTAATTTTTATTTTAGATTATATATTTAGCAGTCGTAACTAGTGGACCAATAAGATTTAATAAAAATGCAGGATTTTAGAACATGTAGATGCTTAAACCTCACAATTCTGCAAAAATATCAAAACTGTGAAATGAGTGTCCTTTAAAATGAAGAACATAGAGAGCAGAGGGGAAGAACCTGGCAAATATGATACTTTAAACAGCACCACCAGAAACGTCACGACTTCTAAGCAGATGCCCTTATTTCAGAGAAACAACTTTCAGATTTGAGCACTTAGATTGTTGCTACCAGTATTTATTTATCATACTAACAAAGCAAAAAAAATAGAAGTGTCTGGGAGAATTCCCATCTATGTGTCTCTCCTAGATCTATTGCAAGGTGTTAGAAAGTGTCATGCCCTATGCATCCCTCCCGAATATAAGCAATGGCACACCATAAGAAGTCTGTTAATGGTGCTTACGTCTAAAGCCCCTGAAAGTAATGACCCTTATTTCTCTACCAAAATTAGACTGCTGACAATTAAAAAAAAAAAAAAAGTACATGACTTTCTCAGGCTGTTAAAATTTTCACACCTAACAATATTATAGAAGTTAAAAAACTTTTAATACACATCAAGTTTATTCCCCAGAAAAAAAAAAAAAAAGCTTTAAGTTTAAAATAATTTCTATAGTTTAATTTCAAAAGGCAACAATTAAATGTTGGGTCTTACCTGATAGTGTATTGCTCAAATTTTTTATGATAAAAAATTGTTGAAAGTGAAGCAGCAATCCAATTGGATACATTTTACCTAGTAGAAACTGTGTTTTCTGTGCCTGCCACAGAATGCATTTTGTGTATGAATAAAACCATTAGAGTTTTATGAGGTGATTTGAAATGCCCGTAAAACTGATGGAGGCAAAATTAGTTGGATTTTTAATAACTCAGAATCAAACAGAATATGTGGTGCTTTCACTGATAATTGTCATTGTTCTGCATAAAAATGGGACCTGATTTCCACAAATGAAAACAAAATCAAACATCAGACAAATATGACATTTATTCTATTTGTATGAAAATCATGACCTCCATAACTTTTTTCCAGGAAGCATTTCAAAGTTCAGGTCAAGCCTGTCTTTTCTATAAGAAATTAATGAAAGCGTCAATTTTTCTATTCAAGGATTCACAAACTAATAGTTGTGGAGTCCCTGTAATCATAGCTATAGCAATCACGTAAAAATATTCCATATGCATTCTCCACTTTATTCTGAGGAATCTTAAGACATTTTACAAGGCACACTTTCATAAAGTCGTTGGAAAATAAAGCCTTTTTTAAGCATAACACCAAAGCTGATGGTGTGGTTTGTACGTTCTCAGAAATCATCACTCCAAATTAAGCTCCTTGTTTTACAGAAGCAGCTCATGCTGAACAATAGGACTTTATTTCTTCCATTGTAGCCAAGAGCCATGTGATCCCTCCTTATAACCCTTATCATTTTCTTACATGATGACTTGGCATTCTTCCTTTCCTTTTCATACACTCACTGATTTATTATTTCCACTTGCTCTCATTTTAGCCCTGGGCTGGTGACCCCGCTACAGCAGCCAACCGGGCAGCCTGCTCACCTCATACCAACACCTACACTCATGGCGTCAGTGGCACCAGGATTTCTGTAGGGACATGTACTTATAGGGAGCAGTGTCTCCCTGCAGCTCCTGGTCTTGTCCAGGTGGTGGGCTCCTCCCCACCATGCAGCTGTTGGGGCTGTGTCCATGGCAGTTGTCTCCTGTGTGGGGGCAAGGCACTGGGTGGATGTTCGTACATCTCCCAGCTCAGACCTGGCCACAGAGCAGGGGTGACAGCAACTGCTTTGAGCCACTCAGGCAAGCTGCAAAGAAGATGTTGGGTCAGTGAGATTTAAATTTGTTGCCTCGTCACAAACACACTTAAAAATTCCAATTAGTGTTAAAAATCCCAGTTACTGCTACTGTGCTCAATAGGAGTTTATGTTGTATTTTCTGTTGTTGCTTACATATGTGCAGTTCACCAGTAAGATCTTCATAAGTACTGTCTTCTCATTATTATCACTACTGTGATGACCACAACAGACTCAGCAGAGAGCTGCTAAACTTTTAATGACAACCACCCTTAGGTCAAATTTCTGGGTAATAATATCGAGCTGTATGAAACACATGGGCATACTTGAAACATGTTCATATAAGAAAAACTACTCCAGGTTTTTTTGTTGTTGTTGTAAGCCAGTGAATGTGTATGAATGATTGCTTTCAGTGAAGATTATTGTTTAGTTATGTTAGTACTTGGAGATGGGGGGGAGGTAGAAAAAGTTGCCAAAAAGATTTGAAGAGCATTGTTTCTCTAAGACTTGCATATTATTGTGTGACCAAACCAACTCTTTTTATTGTTAAGCAGGGTCTACACGTCTAATTGACATTAATGGGTGACATTAGTCACACTATGTTGCTTTTATGAATCTATACACAGACACACGGAACTAAATTTCAGTCCACCACTAGAAATTTAAGCCATTATGTGTTAATGTAACACCAATGCAGATCTGTTAGCCTTGGATACTTACACATTTTTTTTGTTGAAATGGTAGTGTAACTGTCAAGTGTTAAAATAACGTAAGAGGATAATTTCAAACCCATTTCTTCTTTTCCATTACCAAAACCTAAATCTCAGAAATTCTTATCAAATTATCAATTTTGACTTTTTTTGAGCCAGGAAAAACATTTCTTAGGTCTCATTATCAAACCCTGTACCTTCAGCTCACTTTGAGAGAATGATGAAAGTAGCAGAGAAGGGCAAAACAGTTAATTCTGGCCTGGTATCAACATGTGATCTTGCATCAAGGTTTGATGATACCAAGTTTTCACCTTGAGTGGATTCTCAGAGAGGAATTGTAAGCCACTGCAACCGGGAAGTTTTCTGAGGGAGCATTGGCAGACTCCTGGCTGTGGCAATACAAATGATGCTTCTGTAATAGCCAATTAAAGGTATGCACAGCAGGGAAGGAGAGGTAATGTCTGAGATCCACTGTCCAAATGATCATAAATTCCAAGCTCTTTGCACTCTAGGACAGTAATTGGTAATATTAAAGTAAGGTAACTATTAATACTTGCCAGATCACTTAATTTGCGTACCTCTGTAATCTTAATTACAATTTCAGCAAGAATGTCACCTTTTGAACAAGCAGATGAATAAAGAACAAAAAATCAGGTCTATAGTAACTATCTCTTGGTGTCATCTAGTGGTTACATTCCCATACTGCAAAAAGGAAATTGTGTGTGTAGTTTTATTTTTTTANATAAAATACATCTATTTCTGACTGAGTGGAGTAAAGGAAGCTGCCATTTTTAGCAGACAAGGCAAGGTTAGCCTTTCTCTGCTCTTCACCCTGGCCTTTTTGCTGTGTCTTCTTATGAGGTCAAGACACATCCACAGGGAGCTCAGTTAGCATACACTGGTGTGAAGGTGCTGTCTGCTGCCCCATTTAGGCTGCTTGACTGAGCGACTGGGTGTTGTTAAAGGACATCCTCTGCCAACACACAAGGTATTTCCTTATGGCTGACTGAGTAGCACTCGGGGGATGCTGACAGATTGAAATGACATGCCACCAATCTGATTGCACATGGCACTGAAAGAAGACTTAGAGCAAAAAAGAAGCATCCCCTGACCTTCCTGCCAGCTCTGTGTTTCTCTCCCTGTTCTGAGAAGGAAACAGTGTGTCTGAGACTGGGACAGGCAGCACTACAAGAAACACTTTGCCATGGAGGTGCTGAAGTCTCATTGGAAAAAAAGAAAAATTTTTAATATAGCTCTTAATATATTATTTTGTTAATAAAATGTTGGCAATGGGAAAGGCAATAAACCTCAGCTTGGAGTGAGAATGGATTAAAACCCACAAATTTTGCCAGAGACACTACTCAGGAATATACATGATACCCAGATTTCCAAGTCCTTTCTCAGGAAGAATAGCCATTAATGCCAGTGAATTGTCTATAACCTTTCCAGAAGGACTGTAACATGTTTTGTTGCAAGAGGGAAGAGGGATTTATAGCCCAGAGAAGTTTTTATTCTAAAAGGAAAAGACCAGAGTAGGCTTCGTCTCTTAGTCAGTAAACTCAGTTTGCATTTCCTGCATTCTAAACCAAGATTTGCAAAATATATACTGATCTTCTAATTAGTGAATTGATATTGAGAAAAGTTTTGAGTGGAGTGCTACCCACTAATTTTTTGGTGGGGTTTACTGAGTGTTCGACCCTTCAGAAAATACTTCGAATATTGATAACATCTACCTTTTATTGATGTCTGGCAACTTTACCAGTGCTTTGCTTAGATGTTTATGAATCTGGGTCCCCTTATGAATATATGCATCCCATCACCCATACTTCAAAAAATTGATCAAACTTGGTCCAACCTGAGTACAATATTCAAAAAACACGTGTCTAAATGTATTCCAAAACCCATTTTCACTTTCCATGCAGTCTTCAAAAAGTGTCCTGATGATGGAAAATGGGAATATGAAAATAAAACATCGTTTAACAATTTGTAAAATTTTGTAAAAGTGTCTTTCCAATGCCAATCAAACCCATTGTTTGAGAAGATACATACCAAACCATGTTCCTTGGCTCTGCCTCTTAGCAGGGCAAAAAAAGCAACTACCAAGGCTTTTTCTCTATTAAAGATTTTCAGGGTGAGGGACAAGGGGGATTCAGCACCAAGAAGGACTGCTACTCTGTTTAACTCCAAAAGAGTCCTGGAGCCAGGACTAGGAATAAATAAAAAAGACGGAAATACCCAAACACATTATGCTCCAGCAGACAAATAGACTCTAGGGCACCACTACCAACTAGGACAATCCAGAGCAGCATAGAAAACTGTTCAAGTGCCAGAGACCCCATTTAGTCTCCTCCAAAGGTCACTCCTCACACAGCTACCTGATAGCTACTGTCTTGGACACCACGTTTGACCATCCAGTTTTGGAGAGTACTAAACTATGGTCTGAATAATTATAGCCATACTTGCATTTTTGCCCTTGATATCTGCATTTCATAGGCTTATAAGAAGCCCTACTCCAGGCTGGAGTTCAGTTGCATGATGCATGGCACATACATCTAGCATCTAGAGACTTTTAAAAAATTCAGTTTGAAATGCTTTTACATTTTAAACCTGATTAGAAATAACTCGTTCAGATGGATGTTATGAAAGGGCACTAAAATATTTACTACTCTGTATAAAAATAACTGCTCCAAATACTGAGTTTTAGCTGTAGGTAGAGAAGGAAACTATCCAACTAAGCCAGTAAAGAAATTATTGAAAGAATAAGAGAAATTATACAATTACATATGCTCTATCAGGCTGATTGAAATTCACCAGTAAGAATATTTTTAATCTAGTTAAGGTTACCTCATAAATTGTCACTAACATCTTGTCTGTAGTAAAGCATATAAGCAAGGGTTTGTCTTTTCACTCGAGTAAACCATGGCAGTTAATGAGTTTTTGTACGTGCTAAAAGAGAAGCTCACCCTTACTGCTTTAATTTTTTTTTTTTTTAATTGGGGATTGCAACACTAAAACTTAAATCTGTTCTTGAAAAATACAAAAGAATAACCCTAAATATTATTAGAATGGGCTCAGTTATGAGGCCTATTACTCTCCTTATTTCATTGGCATATGTTCACGATATCGATGAAGTGGTATTTGCTATCTATAGCAAATCAAAAAGGTTAAAGCAGTTCTCTGTGTGCCAGGATGCGGCACAGGGTTGTCCCCTGTGTACGCTTCAACTAGTCCTGGTCTCCTCAGTGGGAAGCAAACCCCATGCTCTGTTACTGAAGATGTGGCTAGGCTAGGACCAGCATGAAGGGAGAACCTGACCCACCATGGACACACAGTAGTCTTTCATTGTTGTTTATATATGAGACCACAGTATTTTAACTTCAATACAGTACTATTAATATCACTTTAGATTTAAAAAGTTTTCATTGAACATTTGCAATAGATAGAGTTGGTGAACACATATACCTTTCCCTACTGCTCTAAGTTGGACAGTAGACCCATGGCTATTGCTACATTTATTAATAATTTTAGTAATTTATTTCCTGTGTGTCACTATTGCATCCCGGCATCTTGTAAGTGTTAATGGAATTATGAAAAATTCCATTTCATTCCAGTGACTGTGAAAACAATCCTAAAGCTATAACTTGGAAATCTGATTTGCAAAATCAAAATTATAAAAGATGTCTAGAGAGAAGACAAGAAAAGCAGGATTAAGATTTTGCTTTAGTTTTCCTTTCTGTCTACATTTCCACCACTGACAGCACAATGCCTGATGTAACGGTTTCATTTAAGTACAGTAAGAAATGTTTATTTGGAATGGACAGAGTGAAACTAGGTGCAAGTAGGTGTCTAAACTTGAGTCTGAACTTGAAACCAACATTCAGCAAAGTCTAAAGTAATGGGAATTTAGAAAAGACAGGATGTGAAGAAAGGAAAAGATGGAAGCAAGGAAGTAATTTCTTCGAGAAATATCTCCAAATCTTCTTCACGAAAGAGTGAAGAAAAGTTCTTTTACAGTGAAGGCCTCTATTTTTTATAAAAAAATGACAGTAGCAGAAGTCACATTAAATAAATACATACATAAATAGTTCATTACTATTCATTGCTAGCAATGTTGCTTCAGTCAGAAAAAAACCTGTTATGCATGAGCAGAATATTCACAATCATCTGCTATGGTTGTTTTATCTTTCTTTAATTCAGGCGATCTTTTACAACTAAATTGTGCAAAGCTTAAAACCAACGATTTTTTTTGTTGCTCCTTATTGGAGATTAGCAAAACTAATTAAACTAGATATAAACAGATTTTTTTTTCTGCGTGTTGCAAACTGATTTTATCTCCTAGATGCCATCAGGAGACATAATTTGGTCATTAACTACCATTCATATGATGCAACATGCTGTTTTACGTTGACAAGTTAAAGCCTTAAACAAATTCCTGCAGAAAAATATTACTCAGAAAAATATGAGGGTAAGACTTTGGATTTATTTTAAGGAAATAGAACGCATTTCTGATAGGTAGACCTTGGAAGTTTCTAAAGTTAGTACTTATTTAGAAAACAGGACAAAAATGCGTTGTTTCTTTCAATATCAAGACTTGCAAAGTGCCTAAAATACAAGACCGACTAATTTGGCCGTTATTTTTATTTGAAGACGCTGAATTCCTCCTAACATAAGGTCCAGCAATGCCAGCACCAAATCCAGTAAAATTTCCCATGCTGTCTGAATAAAAGAATTCTATTTTTTACTCTCTTTCATTGCTGCTCTACTATTTTCTTCCACTCTTTAATGCACCAGTTCCAGCAGGGCTGTTTTACTGCACTTCCCAAATAGAAAATTAGGTTAAGGGAACTCTACTTCTTTCCAAAGGTAAATTACATTAAGTGCTGACCCAGAGACAATTTGATATAATAAGAATACTTTTGTAACTTTTTCCCCATGCAGCCGTAACCTGATTTTTCTCTAAACACAGAGAAACCAAGGTTATAACTCAGGACCTTTTTACTAACCCTTTTAACAGAGTTTTTTTTTCAAATTTAATGTTACTGTGTAGAGCTAGCAAAAGGCTATATATTGCCCACTTCTTCTCTTGATGCTTGGCACCTTCGTATGTGAATAATTCTATTGGAAGAAAAAGGAGGACTATTCCTATTTCGTACTCTAGAAACAAAACTGACGTGTATAGATCATCATGTAAGAACTCTGGAAAGAAAATATGACACCTTTAAAGCTTCATTCAGACCAATGAAGACAGGTGCTGGGTTAGGTGCTTTGTATGATGTTT
Source organism: Stercorarius parasiticus (assembly GCA_013396915.1). Classification (NCBI taxonomy): domain Eukaryota; kingdom Metazoa; phylum Chordata; class Aves; order Charadriiformes; family Stercorariidae; genus Stercorarius; species Stercorarius parasiticus. The sequence continues at coordinate 400,888 of VWZL01000362.1, forward strand.
TGAAGAGATTAACTTCTGTGGCATAATACCAGAAACAGAAGCAAATAGTAGGTGCTGAAAGTTTGACAATATTGAATATGGTCAAAAAATCCCTCTTTATTAAATAAGTGGTGCATAATTATGAATGGCAAAATTCAAGACATGGGTAATTTATTCGTGTTTCTGGTCATATAAGAGATTCTTCGGAAATTGTATTGCATGTTCCCCTTTATGATTTCTTATGATGTATGTGTAATACAAGAACATGCAGAACATATACAAGCCAGAAGTCTTACAACTCTTCCAGTTTACAGCAATTTTAGGTTAAAACCAAAAGGATTGAACTAGAAATAATTGCTATATTATGATTATTATCTGATCATTCGTTAGTTTTGTGTCTGTGAAGAAAATGATACCAAAATTCTCTTTTTATAAATGATTTAGGAAGGCTCTTGTTCTTCCATGCTGAAGCCGATCTTCTTCTGGTCTATGAGCACGGCTTTTAAAGTGGGTTTCTGTTGTTTCTTTAAAATGTTTTTGCCAGGAATGTTGCTCCTAAGTGAACGTGTCTCAGAATGTGTAAAAATTTTCTCTGGTTCCTTCTATCTCTGTTTTTGTAGTTCTTGCATGTGGCCTACTCGCCTGTGTGTATCAACTTGAAGAAATAGATACACACGTTTTATTTTGACATGAAGGCCTTTTCACCAAATCAGTTGGTTCCATTTAGTCTGCACTTGATCGACTCAAGTCTGGGTGCCTGAGGGGCCTGCAACAACCTCTCCAACAAGTATCTTCAGGATTGATTGTCTCTGCCTGTTTTTCAGGTCCTTATTTTCTCACATTTGAAAAACATTTGCTGAAAAAAGCATTAAAACCATTAATTGAAAACAAATCTTTTCCTTATGTTTTGCAGTAAAAAAGTAAAGACCAAGTGGTAATAGGGTAATTTTTCTGGCACCTTCAGATTTCTGGAAAAGTTGATTATAATCAGTACCACAGTAGTCGCTGTTAGTGTCCTAATTCAATCTTTCTAGTTATCAGATCTTTTTTTTTTTCCCCCAGCCTTTTCTTTCCCCTTCCACTGCCTTTTTTTAATAACATTTCTGGAGGTATGTAGAAAGTAGAACAGTGGATATGATTTAATATTCAATTTGAAAGAAAGAAATTGAGTGGCTCTTTGTTAGGATCTCCACCTGTTTTTTCGTCATCTCTTCATTTTAGTAATATCTGCCTATATCAGTCATGGAGAAAAAGGCTTGCTATATGAACAAAAAAACCAAGCAATCAACCCTCAAAATGCAGGTGTCTCCTTGGCTGTATACGCAATGAAGCAATTTCTGCATGTGAGCATCATACTCTTCCTTAATTAACTAAATCTCATGACATTTTTGTCTCTTCAGAGAATTATCTGAAAATCTCTGGGACAATTTTCTCAATGGAATGGTGTCAGATTGCATCAGATTCAACTCACTGTTTCTTTGCGTACACTACACATACATTCAGGAAAATTAGTCAGGTCAGTATTATGTTTGTTTCTAAGCAATAGAATATCGTTTCATACCGTGCCATTTACCAAATCCATACACTTAAAAGCAATGCAATCCATATTCAAGTGCATCATAACTTTGATTTTTTTCTGACAATAAGCATACTTACTGTCCCAATCATAATCTTCCCCCCATTCTCTAGATCATCTGAATATGCAAAGAAAATGTTCTACATTTACATGCAGAACATATACAAGCCAAAAATCTTACAACTCTTCCAGTTTACAACAAATTCCAGCATGTGAAGGCCACAAAACTGAGTTATACTCTTCTCTTCTTGTACTTAAAGATAGATTTGATGAACTAAAAAATCTGTCCCGTTAATCTGATCAGCTAAAGTAAATGCATATAACATCAGAGTATCATTCTGAGCTTTCACTAAACAGCATTAATACTAATTTATCTTGAAATGTAAACAATATATAATGTCTTTTGAAAAAGAAGTCTAAGTATATACATGCACATATCCCACATATAGACACAGTGAGAGATACAGATGTAGATGTGTATAATATTATATTATTTAAAAACTGTGAAAATATATGAGAGAAGAGCAGAATCCAAGAAGATATTTCGTGGTTCTTCCCTCTTTACGTAATATAGAGCTCAATCCTCTCCTAACTAATTAGGCGTTAGGCAACTATTAGGCATTAGGCAACTGTTACTCATTACGCAAACAAAACATTAGGCAACTATTGGAATTACTCTAGTCTGCACTTACAAAATCAGACAAACACACAAAATCAAGACAGTAACAAGGTTAATATAAGAATTTCCGAAGAGCTTTAAAATTGTATCACAGACACTATACTCACTGGTTTTTGTTTCAGGCCATTTTGCATTGAATTTCTTAACATTTCTGAAAGGGAATTTTTGTGATCCATATTGATAGATATATCCATGCAAGTTATGACAGTAAATTTTCTTGAGCTAGAGTCATTCTCTTGATCTTTGAGCTACAGTATCTGGTGAAAATCAGAATCTTAATGAGCATATTTACCATATACACCTACAGCTTATACAATAGTGTAGATAAATAATTATTTTTTGTAGCAAATCCTTGAGCAGAGCCATTGCTAAAGAACTCCAGCATGTCCTTTCCCTGACAAATATTATTAGTAGTAAGTTAAAAGTTTGCCTGCTGTCACTGTGACCCCAGCTGACCTCTTAATTTCTTGAGTTCAAGTCCAATTAACCTTTGGGAAGAAGCACAACTGCTCTAACCAGACAAGTCAATAGAATCCAATAGTAATCATTTCATTTTCTGGTTTGTCAAAGGGCAGTGGTCCCACCTCAACCATTTCACACAAAGGTGGTAATTTATCAATGTTTAGAATGATCTGTACTGGACCATACCCAGCCCTCTCTCAAGTGCACTAATCAATTAAACAGGCCGTATCTCAGTCATGCCACCCTGTGTGCTGCCACAGAAGAAGGCGCCAGTTGAAAAATTACTCTCCTCTTGTGATATTTGCTGGTTTAGTTTCAGGAATGAAAATATTGATATACACTTCAAGCTCTTGTTGCCACAAGAGGCTTGAATTAGATCTATGAGAGTATGGTGGGAAAACCTGTCTGGTGTGAAAAACTGCTTCTCAGCATTGTCTGTCTTCCACCACCTCTTTGTACATATGCGGCTGCTGTTGAGTTCATTGAGAGTTAGCCATAGCATAACGGAGGGGCAGAAAGGCGTCCCAGGAGAGCAGGAGGAAAGCAGGATTAATTAAAGTTGGCTCCAAGATTAAAAATAGGAAAGGGGAAAAGAAAGGCATGACAAAGTCCTATTACTTTCTGTCTGTCAACTTTGACACAGCTGGCAGAGCACCCCTGATTCATGCACAGAAAAATCATCACCAGTAACTGGCTCAGTCTGCAGTGCAGAGACCAGCAGTGACACTCACACTGGTGCCAAAGCTGGGCTGATATTTCACCAGCTATCTTAGCATGACTACCTGAGTATTTTATGCAATTGTGTGAAGACAGGCTGGATTGTGTGTCAGGGGCTCGTCAGTAAGAGGAAAGAGCAAGAGGGAAACTGCTCATAGGATTAGGTCTTAAGGTTCAGTCCTGAGACAAACTCCCTAGTGCTTCTCTTCTCTAAGGTGACGATCAGGTTTTGCTGCTTTCTTGTGAAACAAAAAGGAAATACGAGTTGTCCTGAGATTTAAAAGGTCTGAAATTAGATTCTTCTTCCCAGAGCAAGCAAAGATGAGAATAGTTTTGGATGAAGACATGCAGCAACAAGCTAGGTGCTGAAATAGGAGGCCCCAGGCTTAATGTCACAGTTAAGAGAGAAGCCCTACAAAGATTAAAACATTGGCCAACAAGACTAAGACGTAGTTCTAGGAATGCCACTTTGTGGAAGCACCACCCAAGTGATGGGAATGAGGAATGTGCTGAATTTTTCTTTCGCTTTTCCCAGGTTCCTTACAGTGGCACATGTGAATCCACCTTCCTAGACCAGAGCTAAACAAAAAAGGGCAATTCTGGAGCTTACAGGTATAGAGTTTTTACTGTAAGTGAACTTCCTTACAAATGATCTTCCTAACCAGGTGTTTGCTTAAATAAGAAACTTTATTTCTAATTCATTACTTTCTGCTTGTCTAATTTAAATAGGATGTTTTTAATACTTCACATATCTAAGTAATTTTTCATTGACTTATGAATAAATTAATATATAGCAGTATTTGACAGTCATAAGATACTTTAAATTAATCATTCACTAAGAGCAACAGCAACATTTTTATTACCAAAGCTAAGTTTGAAATCATAAGAAATCTTTAAAATACAACTGAAGCTATTTTTAATTTAGCTCTTTCTTGATTATTCTCATACAGAATATACAAAGATAGTAAAAGAAAACAAAAGCCTTTAAATTAGTTTTGCAGTTTCCTACTGTCCTATATTAAAGGCAACCTAATAGAATTTATAGGAGTAGAACCCTTTTAGGCAGCACTCTTTGTATTTTTTATTAAGTCCATACTTGCAGAATCTACTTAATGTCAATTTTGTACAATGGTTACACTGCACAGAGTATTTTATTTTAAACCTGCAGGACACAATGATAAATTGATAATTGACCCCAAGGCCATAGCAAATAAAGAAGCCCTGTTTTTCATTAGTACAGTATTACATCGTTGTTAGGGGAAAGGAGAGCAAAGATAATTGAGTACTGAGGAGTTGCACAATTAAGAAATCATCCATGGTTTTAATTTCACATGTTTAAGGCTGCAAAATTCCTAATTGTGAACAGTAAAATAAAATAAGATTAATGCAAGATACAATTATATAAAGCTTCACCATCCAGAAGCAATTTCCAGCCCTCTATATCTGACTACATGTTCACTAGTGGTATAGTCGACAAATACTGTACTTCTCCTTTTGTTTCTCTGCTCCTCTAAATCTATAGTATTTCCCAAGGCTTCAATTATCATGGGATCCAGAGGACAAATACTGTGTTTGTTGCTAAAAATGAGGGTGCTTATTTTAAAAAGAAAGTCCAGAGCCTCTCATTGTAAATGACTTTATTTTGTATTAGGCTTTCCTATGTTAAGACCAGGAGCTCATTCATATTCCATTCAGAACCAGGCTAATTCTGTGATGGAACAGCATGGAATCATTCACAGTGTATCATGACCCGTTTTTCGGTTAGTGTTAATTAATTGACTGTGATGTTTGTACAGAGTTTCCGAAGCATCCAAAGTTTTAGCACCTTCTCGCATACGAAATAAGCTGTGACGGAGACTGCTCCATTAAGGACTGCATAATTCAGCTCCAGATTATTTCTTCTCCTCTCCAGCACTTTTGGATTCCTTTAGCTCATGCTGACACAGGTGCATTGGTGCAGTTTGTCTTATCCCCAAGCTCAGAGCTAGACCGTGTTCATTCCTGAATTGCACTTTTCTTCCACAAAGGCAGTATGATAATGATCACAGCAGCACAAGGTTCCTGCTACCTGTGTTGTATCAGGTTTAATGAAGTCACAGACCAGTTACTATGGCAGGAAAGGGACACGTCGTGATTACCTGGGAGAGCCACTGCTTTAGACTGAAATGTTTAATAATATAAAAAGTAAGCAATTCATAAATATAGTCTGAAATTTAAGAGTTGGGCAGTAATATGTTCAGGTCACTCAAGCATTGATAACACCATCCCAAAGGAATAAAAAGCTCAAACGAAATTAAATCTCTAGGTTATGGAAAGCCAGTTAGTGTAACCTGTTTTGTCACATGTGGGTAAAGCATAAAATCAGGACGTATACAAAGTACCATAAGAGTTTTCCCATATGACCTATCCCAGTCAACTGGTATTAAATGCAAAATGCACTAGAGGAGGAAGTATAGTAGCTGAAATAGATATTAAAAAAAAAAAAAGAGAAAAATGCTCAGAAAGTTTATTTGGATGGTCCATTAAAAAAATGATTAAAAAATATGCTTCAATCACGTCACGAGTGATTTTGTTCAAGATAGACAATTCCCACAGATATAAATCAGATCTGTTCTGAGTGAAATACAGCTTTACAAGTTAATCTACAGCAACCCTACCTGGAAGACAATAACATTTTACAATTTAGTAAAGGTTCCTGCTTTGTTTAGCAGTATAACCACACAATCCATAGAATCATATAATTTTGAGGTTGGAAAAGACCTTTATGATCATCAAGTCCAATCATAAACCTAACACAGCCAAGTCCACCACTAAACCATGTCCCTAAGCACCACATCTACATGTTTTTTAAAATACCTCCAGGGATAGTGACTCCATCACTTCCCTGGGCAGCCTGTTCCAATGCTTGACAACCCTTTTGGTGAAGAAATTTTTCCTAATATCCAATCTAAACCTCCCCTGGTGCAATTTGAGGCCATTTCCTCTCGTCCTATTGCCTGGGAGAAGAGAGCGATGCCCACCTCGCTACAACCTCCTTTCAGGTAGTTGTAGAGAGTGATATGGTCTCCCCACAGCCTCCTTTTCTCCAGACTAAACAGCCGGCAGTTCCCTCAGATGCTCCTCAAAGACTTGTTCTCTAGACCCTTCACCAGCTTCATTGCTCTTCTTTGGACGCAATCCAGCAGCTCAATGTCTTTCTTGTAGTGAGGGGCCCAAAACTCAACATGGTGCTTGAGGTGACGCTTCACTAGTGCCAAGTACAGGGGGATGATCACTTCCCTTGTCCTGCTGGCCACACTATTTCTGATTCTTATTCCACAAAAATTCAGTTTAGGCATCAATTCTCTTATTGGAGCAGACTAATACATAAAAGTAGGAGAACTGGTAAAGGAAGACAGTTTATATTTCAAAGCAACCCTTCCTTTCTGACCATGATTACTCCAGTTTTATGTAGTTTAATTCTGAGCTAGCCAAAACCAAGGTGGTGGGTGTCATACCAGCTGTTGTTATCTGAACACTGAAATCACTGTAGCAGAGTTAGTCATGCCTGTGAAAAAGAAGAGAAACAGATGAATGCCATCAGTATATCCAGGTCAAGATGGCTAGTCTCATCTCATCACCTCTCCACATCTAGATCATGAAGTGAAGGGAAAACAGGATGAATCCATTTGTCACACTCTACGAGTTGACTCATGAGGATGAGAGCATCTACACACCACTATTCTTTTAATTCCTCTTTTAAATATATTGTTAATACTGGAAAAATCTGGTGCTTCTCCTATAATCTCAACTTTAAAACAAAAGTCAGTAGTAGGTGCATAAGGAATGGAAAATAAACTCACATTTAGCATGTGCAAACTTGCAGTACATTGAGAAGAAGCAATTACCTTTTTTTTTGTCTTAAATTACATTTTAATGTGACTACAACATATATTGTAGGTAAATGACTAACAAGTAGAGAAGCCATATTAGGTTGATAAGTTTCCTTGGATCCAGTATATTTTCTGTCTTGCAATATTATTTTGCATTTAATAAACTTTGTGCTCTCTGTCTCCATAAGGCAATTGACATCGCAGATAATGATTTTCCTCCAAGACCATTTCAATGCTTTGCTAGCAAACTTTCAAAATGCTTTAACAATATTAGTGAAATCATTAAAAAATAAAGACTGGTGAATATGTATTAAGAGAATAACTGTAAATGACTAATGAAATACTCTTTGGAGCCATTGTCTTTGTATAGTAATTGAAGAAGATTGGCAAAATATTGCAAAATATCAGTGACACAAATATTGGAAACCCTTATTTTACTAGTGGTTTGTTCAAAAACACGAGTTTGTGTATGGTGCGTTGACTTCCAGGATCAAAGTGCACAACATTCGATCTGTGAAGAGTGTGATAACCAAGAACAATTCAGTTACACTTTCAGATTTTATCCAACAGCTCTCTTTAGTAGACCTACAGGGAAAAAAACCAAAAGCGTTCTGTTCATGTCTTTGACTAATCTGTTGTTTCTATAATGAGTGTGAAATCTCTAAATATACGCACATTTACTACAAGCAAACAAGCTGTCCAGAATCTAATTAGACAAAAACCTGCCCATCTGTTCTGCATTATCATGGGGCTTGCTCACATGCATGTTGTCTCATTACTAAAAGGCGCAGAGGCAAATTGAATTGAGCTGGACTTCCTCTTAAAGTGGGATCAGGACATGAAGTCAGACCCTTGCTGTGAACCAACAAAGCACCACTGGGAGAAAGTGAGATGAGAGAAGTTTCTTTTTTCTAAAGCCACATGTCCAGTGCTTACCATGAGGCCTGAGGGGGTGCTAATACCATTGTTTGGCACAATACAGCACACACTACAACCATATAACCCTTGTTTTCAATGAAAATTGTTTGCTTTTTTTCTTAGTCCCCTGTGTGCCACATCTTTTTATTACTATCTGCCTGCCACGGTATGCTGCATTTCAAGAATAAAGCATGTTTAATGGAAGGCAGGAATGTTTCATTGAAGCAAACTTTTCTTATAAAAATAAAGAGCAAAATGTCCTATTTTTTAACATTTTATTTTTATTTTTTAATTACATATTAATACCTTAATCAGGCTTTTGAAAGTGCTACTCAAAGCTACGTGCTCCTGAGAGTAATACTATATAGAAATAGGAAATTTTATATGAACATGTTTATTTGCATATTTTCTAATCACTTGCATTATTAATACCTAGCACTTGCAAGCATTTATATATTTCTCCCATATGAGCACTTTGCATCAGCAGTAAAAACGTCTCCACTGTTTCAGAGAATAAGTATTTCTAGTGGACTGTTACTACATTTCTTTAGCTGAAACAGAGAAGATTTACTTATAGTTGTGAATGCTATAAATTAATAAACATTGTGAAAATTAGGGTTTTTTTTTAAGATTTAGCAGAATAAATGCAAGATCAGTGCAGATACCCATTCAAAAATTTGTAAAAACTGGAATATATTTCTACCTTTTGTACAGTTCTCATTATTAGAGCACATGAACACAACATGCACTTTAATTTGCTAATCCTGCTTAATGACAGCTCCCTGAAAAGTGTAGGACTTGTGTGCCACATTATCCCCAGAAGCTGGATGAGCCCCCTTTTCCTCCTGTTGCCAGGGATTGGTTGCTTTACTCCCAGGAGTCCATCTCATCTGCTTTCCTCTGGCTCTATGAATTTTCACTTATCAGATTAGTAGATCAAAAGCAATGGAGAGCAGATTTGCTTGGGATACTACAGAGACTATTTGCCTAATTTTTATGATAATCATAGGCAGATAAACCTGGGTACAGGGAAGGGTATGCAACCTTTTCTCCTGGTTCTCTGCACCCTGAGCAGAAGGGAGTTTGTATAACTCAGACAGACTGGATCCTTCTGCTCAGCCTTCTACTTCCCAGTGTGCCAAGTTATATCCCCTGCTCCAGTCTGATAGCATACCAGTCAAGGCAGGACATTTTTCATCTGGTGTCAGCTTAGTGTAAAATGGAGAAAGTGGCCTGAGAAATAGGGCCAGAAACAAAGCTTAACTAGGACAGCAAGAAGTTATCTAAGCACAACAGCTCAGATGAGATAGATGGTGTCCCTTATGGGAGTGAATAAATAAACAGATTTGAACAGAAAAATAGAACTATTTTACAGAACAAATAATAGGAATGTTGTCACATTTAATTTCTGATAGTAACATTCTTGTTTTAAAAATTGTAGGACCCATAAAACTTCAGAAAATGTCACAAAATTATGTCTCCATAGAGAGCAGAGTCTCTTTTAAAGTGTAGAAAGGAAAAGGTTAGATAGTACTAATAAATTCCCATGACAGGTTCAGTTCAGGCTTGCAACTTCATTTCCTCCTTTATTATAAAAAATTTTACTGGTACTGTGTATAATGTACAGTGTCACACAAAGATTTCATAGGCAGTGGTGGGCCATGGCAGCCAAAGTAACTCAGTGATAACTGAATTAATCCTGCACGCATCAGAAAGAATGTGGGGAAAAAGAGAGTCATGTTCGGAAACTAATAACGAACTGAGAGAGCTAGAATAATACAACAAAGTGGAGGGGATGTGTCATGGAGATGAAGAGCGAGAAGAGTTAAGGAGAAGAAGAGAGAACTGACATGCACTGGTGAACAACTGGAGACATCAAAGAAAAAAAGAAATTCAGAGAGAGACCAAATTTTTCTTCAGCTTTTGATAAGATAAAAAATACCAGTTTTAAAATTGCCTTCATGATCCATTTAACCACATATGTTATGGGAAAATCCAGTAACAATTTCAAAGATTCTCTTGTGGATTTGTTTGTGCATACTCCCATTTGCCTTGTGCTGAGAGTGGCTCTAATAATAGCTGCCATGTAACAGAAACTTCAATGCCATAAGATAACCAACAAAAACAAATGTTCTTGTAGCTTTCTCTGTCAATTTTATTATTGATCTTTACACATTTTCTGTTTTCTTCTCTTTCTAACAAACATATTTAATACAATTTGGCTGCTCTGATCTATATATTGGAATAAAATATACTGTGCATATTGGTATTCACCTCATGCATACTCTAATGCCATTATTTATACCTAAGTGTATATATATACTTGCTTTTTACAGTTTTAACACAATCCTCTTTTGATTCTTGCAGCTATCCAGAGTCCAGCCAGCACAAAGGTGGCATAAAGCCCTGAACTACGTATTCAGTGTTTCTCAGTTGACATAATACTGAACCTGACTTCATATTTTTCTGTCATCTTTATACAATCCATTTCTTACACGTGCTGCACAAACCATTAAAGAAAAATTAAATAATAATGATTTCTTTTTTTAGCATCTTATTATTTTCTCTTTATTCACAGAGGTGGAACATGACACAAGTCTACAGCTTCCCCATAAATACTCATTTGCCAAAAGAAAACAAAATATATTTTGCCTTTAGACAATCTGCATTGATATATTGAAATAGCAGGGAAGGGAAAAAAAAGCCCATAATGCTTCATTAGTTAATTGCGCAGAGCACAGCTCTTTAGGGGTAAACAAGTGAAGGACATTTGCTGAATGGTCTATGCCCATCATGCATATTATGGTCTAATGGTGCTAGTAATGGTAGGAGGCTCCTGGAGAGTCATCTGTCAAATTAGCACACTGAATTATTTATTGCATCAGAGTAAAATTGTGGTAGGGAGCAGCTGAGACCCATCTGTAAGAAAATACAAGATGAAGAAACAACCCCTCCCCAAAATAACTAGTACAACTGCTTTGCATGTTCAGTAATGTCACTGGTATTTGTAAACATCAACAATATTTAAATACTATGTCTGTGTAAAGATATTGGGATGTGCATATAAGTTCCAATAAACAATAAATACTATACACATATACATTATGTATCTGCTACGAAGACATGAAAATATGTATAGATTATTAGCATAATGCTAATCATCATTATTGTTTATATCAAAGCAACAGTGTTGCACTAATTTATACTATATATTAAATACTAGTTATGGAATGTAACAATATATGTTGTATATAATACAGAATTTATATTTTTATACAATTATAAAATGAAAGTATATAAAGTCATTAAATAGTGTGCTTCAGTTGGAATCACTTATTCTTTCTCTGCTAATCTCAGAATGTAGGTTCTCAACATATACACAGTGTTAAAACTGTTTCCTAAAACCATGAAATAATTTTTGATATCGCTGAAATATATCCTTTAATGCAACTGCATCTAGATGTTATGAAGACATGTAAGATTTTTCAATAAGCATTGTGTAAAAAGAGTTGCTGCTGGAATTCCTCGCTGGTAATAACTTGAAATTGATCTTCAGTGCTCAATAACTCTTATTCACTCCCTTCTGTCTTTATCCATTTGAAGTTGTCAAAGTCATGGTAACGTTCCAAAGTTTCTGATGATTAACATCTCCTGTGACTACATCATCAGCCCCAGGTGCTTTTCATGGCACTCAAGTGTCCTGTATGTTAATCACCAGGCTGGCTGTACCTCGCCTTTCCTCAAAGTTGTTTAAGTGAGATTTTTGTGATGTCTGAAACCCTAAAAAGATATATGCTATGAGTTATCACTAACCTGTCGAAGGTATTTTAGACTTCATATTAACTTCACTAGCTTGCTTGATGCAATTCTGTAAGACACTGAATAGTCCCATGAACCATTTCATCATTAATTTCAATGACACTGATCACCAAGAATACAGTTAAACATGTTAATATATGCTCCATTGCATTTAAAAACACTGATCATTTATGAGACCTTTTACAGATCATTTACTTGCTTTTAAAAGTTGGTAGGTGCAGGTTTAGTATTTCAGATATCAGGTCTTTGAAAGAGGGTATTCCCCTCCAAATATATAGATTTGTTCACTTAATATCCTGGCCACCAAACTAACCTCCCCAACTTTGATTAACACAGAGAACACCAATATCCGCCTTTTTGCTGTATCACATATTCAATATGATGCTACCAAGATTTGCTTTCCCATTATAGTACAGAACCAAAAGTGGGATTTTGGAGGCTTTCTTATAGGGGCACTTCTTATAAAATATTCTTTAATATTTTATAGAAATGGTTACTGCTTTCCTGAAAGCTTCTAGTTTTTCTGTAGTTTGTGGTCCAAAGACAAAAGCAGCCGCTGGGGCGAAAGTAGGATCTTACATGGAACAACACTTCGTAGCTTTTTAGCTATGTTATGGAGACAGGTCTTCAGGACCCAGACAACTAACAGACTATGCATATTGTCTAGTAATGACTGCATGGAGAATTTCCTACTTCAGACAAAGATGTTATACACTTGAATACATCTAGAAATCAATGCTACCAAACTCTGAAATACTTATTTGTGTGATTTTCTTTCATTTCTGTTGCAACATTAAATTCAAGGGCTCAGTATTTCGTGCTCAAAATATCATTTAGTCCTTCTGGCACCAATATTTGGAAGCTTCCACCCACACATCAGGCCCTAGGAGACGAAGGACAGAAACCTGCAATGTGGAGGAAGTGAGTCTCACCTCCCTTCAGCATACCAAAAGACATGCTGATAACCAGTACTAGAAATGCCTCTCGGCGTGATTCCCACACGAAGAGACTTAATTAAAGGAAACATTTATATTAGTAAATGCCTGCAAGCCAAAATTGATATTAATATTGATGATCAAACGTGTTGTGGTGCTTTAAAAAAATATCTATGGTCCTGAAAATTTTCCTTGTATTTCCTATCTCTTTTCCTTTCTCACAAAGACAGATTTGTGTACACACACACACACACATACACACACACACACACACATATTGTGTCTTTAATGCTGCAACTTTTATCTGTGTGTGTTGATTGAAAAGGTCAGTAGCATTTTAGAAATGACTATGTACAGTTACTAAAAACATATCCTGTGAGCTAGCACTTGTAAAAATCCTGCCATTTAGATGGAGGCTTGCAGATACTTTTGTTTAATTGTGTAGGGTTTGTATAAGAAGTAAAATTAGCAACAACGAGTGGACAAGAGGAAAGAAGTTAAGAAGCTACTTGTCTGTGTAACACTGGATAATTGTTCCTCAGTATTTCACATTTAGATGGCTTGACTGCTCGATGATTATTCATTTGAATAAACTTGGTCTAGAAATGTGGCCTCAGAATAAGGTCTGAATTTCTGAAGGCCAAAGATTTTTACCTGTCAATCCAACATTTCATTGTAATTTCTCCTCTCAGAGAGGGAATGAAATTATACTTCCACTCCATATTCACTGCCTGGAAGAGAGAAGAAAGCGCAGAAGTGACAAAGAACTGAATTACCTTGATGTCCATACAACAAGCAGACCAGCACCTAGGCTCTGGAGGGTAGGTAATACTTAGCTGTTCAAGTCCACCTCAAGTTGAAAGAAAGGAACCTATCCTCTGAAACAAGTCAAACAAGTAAGATGTAATTGCCATTTATTACCCAGTAAAAACAAAAATGAGTTTCAACGGCAAAACATGGATGAAACAGCTGATGCAGCAAAGGACCATTGGTTCTACTTTGATTAGTATCTTTTGAGCTGATCAGCCCCCCATAAAGATCTAAAGTAAATGTGCTCTGAAGAACTGTTTACATGTGTTTGCAACAAACAACATGTGCCTTGTAAACAGCTGACATCTGCTCAGGATCACACGGCAGCAGAGTCTACTTTTTTACATTTGAAACTATTAGTCCAGGAATAAAAAAGCCAAATAACAATTTAAGAGTGTCAATTCAGAATTATGACAAAAATCCTCTGTAAAAGAACAACTTAGTCCTACTTTGTGTAAAGCATTATATGTGAACCATATGTAAAGGGGAAAGCGTGTTTGTATTATTAGTTATCAGCTGGAACTAGCTTTGGAAAGCAAAAAATATTTAATAATAACCAGTTTAAAAAATTTTATTTTGTTGTCAAAAGGATTAGGTTCTGTCAGCCTTTCTCCTATTGAATATTACTTTGCTTCCAGAAGCCTTGCTGGAATCAATCAGACTTTATAAATGCAATTATTTTGCATACAAGCCTGGATTAATGAGTTGCCATAAAGCAGATATGGAACTTGGGGAAGCCATATTCTGATGACTGATGATACAGGATCAGTGCTCTGCTGGATCATGCGGTAGCACATGTTTGATATCTGTTAAGCATGGTCACATAATCTTATCAAAGACTATACCAGTGTCAAGTTTTCCTGGTTCCAGGAAGGCAGGAAATGCCAGATAAACATAAAGACAGGGCAGCATATTTGAGTATAGCAGATCGGTGCTTTATATCCTGAGGCTACAGTGCTTTGATGAAGATGCATCTGGCTTTAAACTATTACCAAGTTACAGCTGCAATAAGTACATCTAAATCATCCAGTTTGCTTAAATATGAATCTGCATTCAAACTGCAGTTCTTAGATTGCACCCACTGTACATCCACCAGCTTGTACCGTGGTTTAAGGCTGAAGGGTGAAGCTGGGCCTAGCTCACCTAGAGAAATATGGACATAACTGGAATAGTGGTTTAAACTTGAGCTAATCCCCTTTGGGAACTATGGAAGTAATAATGGCTAGCTTTCCCCCAGTCCTCACTGGGTGACCAAAGTTTCCTTTCCATTGCACTGCATTACGCCACCATGTCTTTGCAGTGGCCTACAAAAATTATTGCAATCTAGGATCTATGCTTCTGATCATTATGCCAGTTCTCCATGACTATTAGGAGGAAGGTTATTTGATACAAAATATATTTTGAAATTTGTTAGCAAGGAGGCGTGTTTGGGTGCCCCAACAGACACCTCTCTACTGAGTCCTTGTAACTGAGGTTTGCAGAATAGTCTAACTGTCAAATATCAGAATTAGATTTTGAAGATTATCTGCTCTAAAATGAGGGACTGTATTATTCTTCCTGTTAAAAGTCTGGCTAATTTCCACAGAGATCCTGATGGTTCATGATAATGAAATTGCGAAGAAAAACAAAGTCAAGGCATTAGGAAAATACTTCCCCTGGCCTGATCTGCCGTCCCCTTCTGTGTTTACATCTGGAAGTGTCCCATGGGAGTGGACCTCTGCCACAGCACAGGAAGCAAACTCCATGAAGGTAGTTTTGCGTAACTTCTTCATGGGACAGAGGGGCACAGGAATTACATTAAAAGGTGTGAAGTATGGTCCATCTGTGGAATTAAGGACAAGCAACATTACCTGGATACTTTTAAGGATAAGGACCATCCCTACCCAATAGACCCTCTCCCCTGTTCCCCCACCCTGGGGCCACATGGGGACCAGAGCAAAGGCAAAGCCCGTGTGTGCTGTGGCTGTATGAGTGCAGGAGGTTTGCTGGACATCCACAGAGAACAGAAGGACGGATATGCACAAGGGAGCTATCATGAAACTTTATTGAAAGATCAACAGAGGACCATGCTGGAGAAGCCTGAGCAGCTACCCCAGCACATTACTAGCTTATGAATGGTGTTAAGGAAAACAGTAATAAGGACTGTGGAGGAGGATGGTATTAATAGGGAGAGAGGAGAGAAGGGCTGAATGAGTGACGAGACTGTGCATAGAAATAACGTTTGAAGATCAGGAGAAATGTTGGTGTACCTGATTTCTTTTAACATTTTTCCAATAATAGGGTCAGGCTTGGTAGCTGGGATTTTTGGTTTTGGTGTAAATGAATGTTGGTGCTCTTCCCTGTTCAGCCCAGCGTTTTTTTCCCTGAGCACTGTGAAGTGCTCAAAGACCTGTGCCTGGCTGTTGGCCACCTCATTGCACAGTCCTTAGTAGCCTGCAACTGGCAAGGTCCAGATCTAGGACCTGTGATTCTTGACATTGTCCTGCAAGCAACCCAAGGCTTTGACAGAAAGAGCTACAGTAGGACAGCCAGGAGCATCTTC
Organism: Stercorarius parasiticus; assembly: GCA_013396915.1. Taxonomy (NCBI): domain Eukaryota; kingdom Metazoa; phylum Chordata; class Aves; order Charadriiformes; family Stercorariidae; genus Stercorarius; species Stercorarius parasiticus. The sequence continues at coordinate 417,197 of VWZL01000362.1, forward strand.
TGATGCACGGAGTAGATATTAAAGTGCAAATGCCCCAGAGGAGATTTGCCAGCAGTAGAGGACATCATGCACAATCGGACCAGTTTGGACAGAAGGTAGAAGTTAGCATTTGGATCTGCAATAATTGCACTTTACATTATAAAAGCAATAGTATCCTTTTGTCCTGATTTGAGCGACATAGAATTACTTTCCCTGACAGTAATTTTACCTTTCAGTAAGGTCTCTTCTAATGCGAAGGAAAACTGAATTCTTAGAAGGTTCTAGTGTCTGAATTTGTGAAAGCATTTACTTTATAGCCAGCTGTGGTATGCGCGTTTTCAGTGTTTTCGAGCCTTGCCAGGTGCAGGAATGAGGAGGAGCAAGACCCAGGCACTTGACCCAAGTGTCCAACAGGACTATTTCATACCATGAACGTCACATTCAGTATAAATTAGAAAGTTTGCTGAGAAGTTTTTCTCTCTTCCTTGATGGCTGTGATCCTGAGAACTTCTTGCCCCATTGATGGACCCCTGAGCCCTTCCCTTCCTCCCGAAGCTGCAGCGCTCGCAGTGTCCCACATTTGCTGTCCATTGTGGGGAGCGCGCATCTTCTACTGATAGAATGGGCAGGGTATGATTCTTGTGCATTTTATATTGGTGTTGGGATGAATATCAGTTTGTTAGTATTATTAATGTTAATTACTGAGTCTTATTTTATTAAATCTGTTTATATTTAAGCGCCCGTATTTCCTTATTTTTCCTAATTCCCCTTCCTGCATGGGGAGGGGACATCGGGTGATAGAATAGTTGTCTAAACGACAATAAATTGTTGTGGGTTCTTCAAATCACAACACCTGTAAAACAAATTCGCAAAGAAAAATTGTTAAGCTGCTTGACCAGCCACCTACCTATATATTTTTACATACTTTATAAAGAAATAGCAAAATAGCATCTTTATACCCACAGAGTGTTATACTTGGAAACTTTATTTGAAGGGAAAAAAATTCCCTTCAAAATAGTTGCCATTTCTGATTGCAAGCTTTAGAATTGGCTTGATTTTTAATTAAAGTTAATTTAAACCTTTGTTTTAAATTTCAAGTCTAATTACAGTTCATGTGAATAAAATAGTGAAGGCAATTTATCTGTGTTTGTCAATTACAGAAGTCATAATTCCATTCTTTATGAATATCAGCAGGAATAATATAATAAAGGGTCTTGTTACAGGAACTTTTTCTCATGAACCTATTGTTTACTTTTCCGAAGTGTTCTTTAGTAAACAGACAGCAGGCCTGCATAGTAAATATAATTTTGTTTCCAGTTCATTTTGTGCAATTGCTAATGATTCTGGATGATTAGTCTGGTATATTTCTTTCTACTTTAGTTTTATTACTGAAAGATTTCAATTATATATTTCATTTCTTGAGCTGGCAAAAAGTTACTGTTTAGAAATAACCTTGATTTACCAAATGCAGTGTAGTTTTCGTGAGATGTGGTTTTGTTACATGGAAACTCGTGTAATTTGAAATAATTATGTTCTTGAGCACGTGTACTTTACTATGGATATTTAACAGATCTCTTCTAAGTATATATAAAAAAATAGATTCAAACCATGTATTAGAAAATTCTTTGATGGACTGAGTTCTTATGATTACAGCTACTTCACAAAGATATTTTATACACTTACTGCTTCTATTTTAATTCTACTCGTACACACAGTTTATTTATGAAACTCATAATTTACAAGCTGCCTCTTAAATAACACAGTAATTGAAATCTTCCCTTTAATTTATATGTTCATGAAAGTACACTAGCCCTGTAAATGTTTTATAACCAAACTCATATTGGATCATTGAAAATTTGTGTTTTTGTGAAGAGAAGATATAATGATGCCTTTGATTTTTTTTTCCTCCAATGAAAGGCCACCAAGATTATCTGTGTTAAGGTTTCTAGCATTTACTGCTGTCTTTGCTACGTGCCCAACTCTGTTTATATTAAGTGACCTTTAAGTCTCTAGTCTAAAGCAATAAAATGAAGGCTTCCTGTCTTATTGATTTGGTGAGGCCTATTTTCACACTAATAAAACGGAATCCAGTTTACTAAAATACACTTTTAGCCAATGTCTGTAAATGAACCCAAGTCTTGACAATTTTGGAAGAGGTCAACCTAGAGTAAGCAGGTCATATCTGTGGTAAATCAACTTCCAGAAAGAGATCACTGGACACTATAAAAATCAGGAGTGGTTTTTTAAGAGACTGACTTGAACCCTTCTTAACCAGAAAATAACATCTGACCTTGGCAGTGAAATTTATCACTACATTTCAATTAAAACTTGGCAGCCATATAAGCAATACATTGCATGGTTACAACTGACCTTATTGCAGGAAGCATATATGGGAGGGGAGGCTCAGGTAGGCTGCCAGCTCTCCTGTGAATATCAAGGGCACATAGCACCAGTCTTTCTGGTGGTGTTTGATATTTACTAAGAGCCTCATTATCATTCTCTCTCAATAAGGAAATTACTGGTTGCCTAATGATGTTGATAATCATTCAGTATATGTTTTTCATTTCTAAGTACATGTACATTAATATTAATGTAGCTCTGCTTACATCTTGTGCTTCATGATGAATGAAAACTGCCTAACATAACAAATAACTATTCTGTTTTCTAGAATATTAAATTTGAGAAGGAATGGAGCTAGGTTATGTCCTTTTTTGTGGTGCCTCCCCAAACAACAAAAAAGAAGCCCATGTGAACCACATGATTTGCAAAGTAAGGCTTCCGTAACTGTTATTTTCAGTTTTACTGATCTGGTTATCTCAGCTTTTCCTCGTGGAGTATGCAGTGTGAGGGGTACAATCCTGCTTCCACAGGTCTGCAGTACCGGAGCAGGACAGCCCCTTGAAACATCTGAGCCCAACTTAACTTCACTGCTTTCTGGCCTCCATGTCTCAGAGAGGAGTACGATTTCACATGCTTTCTGCTGGCCATCCCTGGCTGTTGTGGTGGGGGCTCAGCTGCTGACAGGAGTCAGCAGGGCTTGAGAAGGGGGAGCAAGGAATACCTCCATTTTCCTTAAGACAGTGACAAATTATATTAGCATATCTGCTAATGAGAAACCAGAGTTCACCTTCTGTTGGGCTCTTAGAAGAAAGGACCCGCAGGAGAGCTTGCAGCTGTCCTCCACCCTTCTGAGACCCGTGCCCAGCCAGTATTTTGGAACAGTATTTAGGTCCTTTCCTTAAGATGTGCGTGCTTTTCTTCTGACATACCTGTATAGCAAGCCTAGTTTTAGGTCATAAGTGTTTTAGAGTTACATTTTATTTAGCGGTTTATCTTCGACAGTTTTTCACATTTTAAGTTTTTTTTCTTCAACAGTCTCCAGAAACCTCCAACTGTTCCTTCAGTGATAAGGACAACCTCCCCACACCCCCTCCTCTCATAACTTCTAGTACTATTGAAATAAACTCACTAGGAACAATTTTCTGCAGTTTCTATTGTTATTCTAATGGCCACTTTCAGGCTGCGCAGCCCAGACCCTCCCTCCTTCCCACAGGCTGCTTTCTGCCAGGTGCTTGCAGGCAGAACTGCCATGAACAAAGGAAAGTGCATCTCACTGAAAGTTTGGCTATGCTATAAATTGTCTGAAATACATATTGCTTTTAGCACTTAAAAACAGTAGCAGCTAATATACCACAGGTGTGCACTGAGTAGTATTGTGGGAAGCCAATGTGTAGGCAAAAGGAACGATCTCAGTTTTAGGTCAGTGAAAGGAATTTACTTTTAATGAGCTGAATTTGCTTTATAGATTCATTCCTGTTACAACTAGTTGTAAAGAGACCCTACAAAACCCTGATACTAAAATGTCATTACTTGTATTTCACCACTCTGACCAGAGAAAGCACGCAAGTTAAATTTTCTGATGCACAGCTATGCTCCATCCTTTTTGTGATCAGACTGTTTTTTATCCAAAACAATCATCATTTCACATGTGCTGACATTTTAAGACTGGTATTTTATCATGTTGTCTACCTTCAATATATAAAATATTCCTTTGACATTAGATGGGGAAATTTGCTTTGGATTTCCAGGAAGGGGACATATCTTCCCAGGTTTGATTTACTTCCCTATGCTGATGTCAATCGCTTCCTTAGATTTTGTGTATTAGAGTGCTCATCCTGCATAACTTTTCTCAGAATATTGGACCTCACCTGCCCATTTAAGTAACTGGGCTAATTCCTGTTTAAGCAAGAAATTCATGAATGAAGTTCTTGTGATTTACATTATTTAGTGACTCAGATGAGATGACTAGAGAGTGACTTCTGATTTTATAATCTATGCACCTATAATTCAGATTACACTGAATCATGTTTAGACTCAGCAGTTTCTTTGCAGAGCCAGGACGGTGAATTAGTAAGAATGTGGCAGCAAGAGAAGTTAGCAAGAGCACTAAGAGGATCCCGCAGCACAGCAAGGTCCAAGCACCGAGATACGTTCTTCACCCGACATGCTGCAGACTGTGACAGCAGTCACCTGGGGTACAGACATGTGGCATGTCCACCTTTCAGGGTTGTGGGGGATGGTCCTGAGAAAGTGTGAAATCTGAATAAATGCATCTTCTAAAAGACAAAGAGAGACTGAGAAAGAAATAAAAGAATAAAAAGAGGCAAGAGTGATACGTCACTAATGGGCTAGGCTCATTTGCTTGGTGCACATGGCTAGCTTTAGTTCTCTGCTGCTCCATTTCAGAGCAGTAGGCAGGCATACAACACAGCACCCAGGGAAAACAGAGAAGGATCCACTCTGTGATTCAGATTGGATAGCTGTACATGGCAACAGAGTCGTGAAGTGACCCTGCTCTGAATCTCCCGCAGAACTGACTTTAAAGTAATTATTGTTGTATTCATGAATATTTTGTTCCACCTAGTGATGTGTTAGTCATTTTTAAATTGATTTCTCTTCATCTACCATCAGCTTCACAGTAAATGCATGTTTTTTTTTTTTTTAGTTCAGCAAGGACTGGGCTTTTTTATTCTATATTAAAGACAGAATAAAACAAATTCACACATGAAGCAGCACATGTTTTCAGGTTCTGCTTCATAAAATCATCCTGGAGAGGCCCTGTTTCCAGGGAAGACATTTTATGTAGTGTGTGTATAGGCAGTAGTATGCCATTATTAAGATACAGGCTTGCAGGATCTTCCCACAGGACAGAAGCGTTGTTTTCTTTTGCTCTGTCTTGCTTTATTAGATTCTATTATTTATAATGTGATTCATGCTTGAGTCTGAACCTGTGCAGACTAAAAAGAGTGCTATTTGGTACAATTATTATTGCCCATATTCTGTCCTGACTATGAGCATTCCACATGGGGATGTAAGGGGTAAAAAACCACTTCATTATCCTTACACAGAAAACATAAAAGCCAGCCTTCATCTGGTGAGTGGAAGATCTGCTTCCTTACCTGCTCTCTTGGGCTTGTGCATCCATTAAGTAGTCATTGGATAAAATACAGAAGCAGTCTTGGGAGCAGAGCCGTGGTCCCTTACTTCACAAGTGAGTGCCCTAATCATAGGGCTAGAGCATCATACTCGCTCTTGTGAGCTCTTTCTGGCCAAATAAATCTTGAATTCCTTCGATGCAGTGGCACACCTTCAGCAGAAGGGGCATGCCTGCCTTGCCTCCCCAGGCAGCTTGTATTCCAATGTTCCAAATTAGAAAACCTATAGCATGAGGTGGGATTGAACCTCTGTGTCTCACCTTCTTTTAAAAAATAATAACTTGATCCACTGAGCTGCAAAATCAGCTTCTGCTTTGTTTGTACTTTAGATCAAAGTGTCTGACACAACAATTCTTTAAAAAGGTGCAAATCCTGTCAGTGTGTGTTAGGTTTGCTCTCTAAAGGTGGACAGAAGTTTGAGCCTCTCTAAGGGAAAGCTAGTGTCTGGGAAACTTCAAAGTCACAGAGTAGTTTATGAGGTTCAGACACCTCCAGAGTTAGCTGGCAACTGAGAATAGAGCCATAATTTAGGACTTCAGTGACTAACTTCTGCCCTAGTCTTGCCGGCTTTAAATCCTTTATTGGATTTGGCCCTAACATGGTGTGAGCCTCCTTTAGGACCACTATGATTTTGTAGTAGGGGTACAGCAAATTGGCAGACAGTTAAAACAGTGTTCCCTCTAGATGAAAATAGCTAGTTGGAACAATCCCTTCCTATTAAATCTGCAACCTGATTATAATTTTCTCCTATAGCCTACTCTAGAAATACAATGACCAAGATTAAATGAATCATGTTCTGCCGTGACTTAATATTCCATGCAATTTAAATGAAAAATGTGGTTGAATGTAACAAGGTCTCTGGTTTAAATTATGCAATATTTGCATTTTTATCTTCATTTTAGAAAAACGTGCCTGATACATAAATATACTCAGAAGCAATAGAATCAGATAGATTAATGATTGTGATTGAAAACAGATATTCACCCTGACGTATCATATGAATTGCAGATTTGAGTGAGAAAGTCTGCTATTTAGCAGAGATGTCTCTGATACAGAAATTGAGAACATTAGGACATGGAGTATTATCTGAAAAGTGTAATTGTAAAACTACTGGAGTAGAATATGTACCAATTGTTAACTAATTCTTACAATTATATGGAAAAAAAGATAATACTGTCACTGCCAGCAATGGTTAGTAACTGCTTGGCAATTAATTTTTAGCCAAATGGTTAGAATAAATACAAAAAAGGTTTTTAAAAATTAATTAAAGTATTTCATGACATGACATTTTCACTTTAATAGTAATTTACAACTTTCTCTCACTGTTTAATGTAATTTTACTGAAAAATAAACAAAAATAAAGAGAAGATCTTTTCAGCAGTATCTTGTTCTGATGCCATTAGCACTTTTAAGAAGTCTACAAAAAGAACAAAATCTATAGAGTTTATTTATGAAGGCACACTATCAAGAATTATGTACTCTGGCACCTTGCTGAAATAGTAATTTCTATCAGAAGAGCATGCAGAAAGGTGCAAGTCAAGTGGGGAAAAACAATCAGCATTGCTTCCTCCAATGTTGAAAATCCTACATGACCTATTTTTTTCTTAAACCGAGGCTTCTCTGTCATTGAGCTGCAATAAAAAAGGTATTTTATCTGTTCAGCTTAGATTGTCGTAAACATCATTATTGTTATCATGCTAATTTTAGGACTCATCTTGTAACCTATTGTATGTTCACCCATTTTGCAGACAAAATAGGTTCCAAGTCAAGTATAGTCACAGTGATAAAATACTGAATGAAATTGTCTAATGTTCTAGTGAACGCACATTTCCACAAGCAAATCGATATTCTTTTACATAGCTACCTCACATCTTCATGTTTCACTTTTTTAATTCCTGATTGTTATGTCATAATAAGACAAAGATACTGAGAAACTTCAGGAATGCCAGCAGCAGAGCTGTTCTTATAATGCTACTGCTAGTGAATGGACACTTCTGCTGAAATTAAGTAGGTTTTACTGAAGTGAAAATGATATTCTGACTGCAAGATTGCAGATAAAATTCCTGAAAACTTTAGGTAATGAAATGTATTTGGCCTCTACCCTTCATATTTACCTTACATGTAAGGGAGATTTATTTTTATTATTGTTTTATTCTTGGCAAAAAGTTGGTCAAAACTATTTCTACCACTATGAAAAAAAATACATGCCTTTTGGGTATCTGCTTAAGTGTTTGGTTGTGTCCCTCTACTGGTAGAATAAAAAACAGCTCGCTGCTATCAATTTACTTATTTTCCTTTCCATTTCTATGATGTTACCTATCTGACTTACTAAGAGTTCAGGAATTTCAGATTTTAGGAAAATCTAAAGGCAATAATTCAAATCACAGGAAAAATTTATTTAATTAAAATATATCTTCTGCTATGGATTCCAAGAATTTATGTGGAGATGACATGCCTTAAAGGAATAAAAAAGACAAGGCTATAAAACATGAAATGTTCAAATACCATAGCAATCCAAGATACAAATTCAGCCAAGTGAAATGGACCTGCCTTTAACTTGTGATCCTTCAAGTCTCCAATGAGATTGAAAACATGATAATCCATTATTAAATACAGAAAGAAGTGAACAAAGCAAGAGCCATTTCTCTGCATATTTCAGACTGGCTGAAAGTGCTGCTCATCACTAGGAACAATCTAGATGAGTCCTGGCCTATATTCAGTCAGTTACATCACTAGCTGGACAGAGAACAAATCTGATTCATATTTGTTGTTCTTGCTTTGACCTCATTAACTACAGGCATAATTCAGTTTGCAATGAATAGCAAACTTTTTTTCCCCCAGGAACTGGATTGTATTTGAAAAATTAAAAACACTGCTTATGCCAGTATTCTCCTGCCACTCTTATATTTCCATATTCTAGTATAGGCCACAAAAAACTCATGCTTGTTTTTAGAATTAAATTTCCGCCAGTAATAACAGAGAAAGTTATACCAGGAATTACCATGTCCTTCTACTAGACTGGGGACCTTCTTTTAGGCTATAATGCCACAAAGCAATTAGGCAAGTTTATGCTTCTCTGTGCCATTGGTCAGGACATCAGGGATTGTTATGATAAAATGCTGCAAAGACAACATCTATCCAATATCTTACCAGGTCAGGTCCCAAATTTCTTCTTTACATGTGATCCAAATATAACAGGAATGCAAAGGAATAATGCCTCCACTAGCCCTATTTCATTCTATGCAGTAGGGTGAATGGTCATGCTCAGTATGCCCCAAAAATTCAGGATGGGCCCGGGGACAGATCACATGAGTCTGACACTGCTTCTCAATGACTGCAAGAGATACACAAAGAATTTGTGTACTGACTTGGTAGGAAGGAACTAGCAGCACAAAGAAAACAGTGGCAGGCATAAGAGAGCTTTTTTATATAGACAGATGGTCTGTCAGTTGTTTACTTAATCTGTGTACAGAATAGAAGAAATTGGGTAAAAACAAAGATATTTTATTGCATGTTTACAAATATTTTCCTTCTGGCTAAAGCATGTTCATGGGATAATCTTATGCAGATTCCTGATTTTTCTTAAGTTCCTCTTACGATACAGGCCACACAGTTATCAGGTTTAATATGGATACACATTTGGTTCGAGTTTTCTCAAGGATTATGGAATGTGTTGAACTGTGCATATGGTTCTGCATTACGGCTGAATACAATTACAGAATATATACAAATTCTCATTGTTTTTACCAAAGTTAACACATTCATACAAAACACAAAAAATTATAGATAACTCAGTACTTCTAATTACAGATTTCCATGGCATTTGTGACAAATACATGCTCACAAGAAAAACTTCCCTGTGATTTTAGAATAGGCTGGCAATTTATGTTTACAGTTCTGATGTTTTTTGAAGTTTGTTCCTTTTAATGCCACAATATTTGATCATGATTTGAAGTACAGATAGTGATAAACTTATTTCATTACTATACCTTTGTATATAAGCAGTTGTCTCTTACACATGCAAATCTCATCATGTGTTCATGGAAACAATAATCCCATTCTCATTTTAAAACGAATCTTGCCATGTCTCGATGACCCGGTCCACTGAAGAGTCCTTTACTGAAGATGGGGAACAAGCAAAAGGTTTGTTTTGTTCATTAGAACAACAATAATGACAACAAAGATGACACAAAGAACAAAATCAGAGAACATCTTATTCTATTTGTCATTTAAATGACACGGAGTTTTCTTTCTCATTTATTCTCTTTTTGTTCCCTTTACTGATTAGGAAATGAGGATACATGAAACATTTCCTGTCCTTTAAATCTGCTTCTCCTCCTGTGTGTTTTTCCTCACTGGAGAAATTTTGAGGTCTTGTCGCTATCAGAGAAATTTGAGCTGCTGTCACTCTGTCATGGTATACAATTGAGGGAGAGCTTTAATGCAGATGCAGTGCCCTAATGCAGAGCAAGTCTTTAGTCAGTAACAAATTTATATAATGTAGGCTGCATCTTAGTATCTACTATTTACATCACTGACTGCTGATCTCTGCAGACTGTGATTGATGTGCTGCTGATGCTGTTGTTCTGCCTGACACTCACGCAAGGTAAAGATATCCCATCAAGCTATAGAACAGAATTGGGGCAGCAACACTGTAGAAGGAAATGACATTAAATAAGTGCTCGTGAGATTTAGCCACCTCCAAATCTTCTCTGTAAGCAAAATGGAGGTTCTAAGTGTTGAGTGGACTCTGAGAATAAGGCATTTGACATGCTGACCTTTTCAACAAAGGTCAAAGGCATCATTTTGGTAGCGCTGTGCTTCTCCCCACCTACATCGCCCTTCTCTCTCTCTAACTTGATTTTGTAGTATGTATCTTATTTGAATGAATATTTCAAGAGGTCAAGGTGGACAAAATTCAATGACCAGCAGAGTTTTGAAAATGTCATATATTCTTACTTTCATCTGCTATTTAAACTCAACTGTAATTTGGACATCATGGTCAAAAACTTTAAAACTTTTTTATGTTTTTTCCTTGATATGAAATTTAGAAGAGTTGATCAACTGACTTTGTAGAAAGTCTTTAGCTAACATAATACTTTAAGGACATATTTAATTGGATCACAGCTTGAAGTGGTAGCAAACTGAGTTTGCCCTTTGCCTTAACATACCTAGGAATCCTGATCTATATTCCTGATTGCTATTGAATTTTCTAGATTTCATTATAAAATCAATAACTGTTGCACATGGTAAAATAGTTTACAAGAGCTGCAACATATTGTGGACTTCTGAAAACATACTGAGCTCACTGAAGCCACCCAGGCAGCCAATTAGGAGAAAACATCTATTAAGGAAAAACAGGGCAGTCCCATTGACTGCTATTGATTTTCTTAGCCCTGTGAAAAGACAATCAATTAGATAAAGAAGGCTAATGTTACAGCTGCAATTTAATAACCCCTAAAGAAAGGAGGAGGGCTATTGATTCCTGACATGGAATGCAGAGCTTATTGAAATATACTGAACTTCACCTGTCTTATAATCAGGCCTCGAGGAAAGAGGAAGGTCTTTTTGGGACTGAATATAACTTGTGGCATAGAATCTCAACTATTAAACTGGCTTGGTGATGTCAGACCTAAGAGATGCAAATGAAACAAAACTTTAGAGGAAACACAAGCCCAGGGTTGAATACTAAATCACAGGAGCTATTGACAGACGCTGTCTTGGTGAAGGTTGTTTCTCTGTTTCATACAGAAAGCACCAGAGTACCACCTGTCATTTTCAAAAGCAAAGTCAGTTTTGCCAACCAGCCGTGAATGACAAATAAAGCTTTATATGAAACACAAGGGCATATTATGTGCTATTGTGTGTTCTGCTAAGTGCTAATTTATCTGGCTTGTTCTCTTCAGCAAACACACGCGCAGACACATGAAATAATCCATCTAATTATGTAGCTATTTAGGAGAAAAACAAAGCAAGGTGGTTTTGTCTGATACAGAAGGTACATGATACAACAAAGGTTTCAACAAAACCTAACGCAGTTAATGAAAATAAATGAAGTGCTGTAAGCTGTAACAATTTTAGAACAAATAAACTTTTGCCAGTTTTATATTTAGGGTAGACCCAGGTGCTTTTCATAAATAGATGAGTACTTTCTTTCATTTTTTGATAGTCCCTAATTGGAAATGGCTAATAGGCCTTGTGGCTTTCCACTATAAAATCTGGTCTAAAATACCTTATATAGATATTTTCTTTATGCTTTTTTTTTCTATTGCTTGTATTTGATCCTTTCTCTCTCATTATATATATGCCTTTTTTTACCAGCAGACAGCTGCTATTCACAATAATTGCCAGGGCAGTCAATTATACTTTAAATAGACCTACTTGAGGGCAAATGAGCGTATGGTGGTCTAAATTGTGCTGGAGACATATTATACACAAAGACTGTCATTTCAAGCATCTGGAACATGACAAATATTATTTGGAAGCAGTGCACTACCTGTATAGTGTGTGTTCTCACTACTATACCAATATAGTAATAGCCAGTGGACTGTGCTTGTATGTTTTGTGATGCAGGGATGTGTGTGTATATATATATGTATGTGTATTTATATATTTGTACACACACAAACGCATACACATACAGACACATACAAAATGCACACAAACCACTGTGTGGCAAACACCTGATTTCCTGAAATGCATGTCTGTCTGTCTAAACAGAGAGGGTACCAGAGATCCAGTATAATAGATTTTTTCAAAGATTTACTTTTTCCTAATATTATAGAGTAGTATGGAGCTGGGTACAAGGAATGTACACTGAATTTGTTAAATCAGTTCTTGCTTGTGTATGCATACATTATAAACACTCTTCCTTTACTAAGGTAATATTAAGCTTCTAGGAGAGTGAGACAGACTAGAATAACCTTAAGATCAACATAGTTAAAGCTGCATAAGAAATGTGCAATTTAACTCAAGACAGCACTGTGTACAGGATTAAGTGAATAATGATGGAATGAGCAAAAATCCAAAAGATTAGGATAGAGCATTTGGACAAACAAAACGACCTGAAAAATTCAAAGTATGTTCAGTTTGGTGAGTTATTTTTACACAGAAACAGCCTTAAAGGATTGTAGATTAGCAAAATTTTGTAGTTAAGGAAATAAAGAATGGAACAGATATGAAAACTGGAATTAATTCTTAGAGCGCCATTAAGTTCTTGCAGATATGACAATTTACGTTGGAGGGGATGGTTCTGAGAGATGCTAAGCATTTCCTGTCGGTTCCCTTGGGAGTTCTGAGTATTGAGCTCCTTTTAAGATCAGGATGCTTATAATGGCTCAATTCTACAGGAGGAAGTAATAAAATCCATCGCTGCATGGATGCAATAATACAGATAAGACGCATCTTACTATATCCATTCTGAAAAGGAAGAATGCACACAACAAATAGACAGGCCTAAAAAGTGGTACTGTAGGTGTTTCATTATTGATAACTAAAGCTCTAGCTCAAAATAGCCTTTTATTTTTAAAGTATAAAACTAAAAAAGAGTACCACAGTACAGGTAGCACAGTAGGAAATACACTCAAACAATATACACAAGCTTGCAGATACAATTTTTGAAAGTGGATAAAAAACAAATGTCGGGGGTGGGAACCGCTATAAAGAAAGGTTCATTAGCAAATAAGAAGGTTGTAAAAGGCAATTCAAAGCACACAAAAATTGTGAAGTTAGCAAAATACTCAAGAAAAAATATGTGTTCAGAAGGAACATCAACAATTAAGAATTTTTTTCTTGCAGACTCAATTGCATCACATATCAAGTATTATTAGAAAGGATTGGAATTATCAAAGGATCATACTCAAAACCAGTGAGTTCCATGTGCCTTTAGAAATTTGTAAAAAACTCAAGTTCTCTAAGCCAATGACCATTTTGCAGATAAGAAAACAATCCTCCAACAAAATTTTTCAAATTAAGAACGTATTCCTTGATGATTCAATCATGTATTTTACACATAGCTAGGGTGAGATGTAAGAAAGGACTTGAGTGCCTGTGTCCAAAATCCACTCAGCCATTACGTGATCCTGCAAACTTAGATTTAGTTGATGCCTTCAGGATTTAGCAGGCCAGAAAGTAGACTAGTGAGTTTTACTCTTTACATTGGAGGGTTTTGGCATGGGAAGAGGAAGACCTTGCCTCTGATCCTTGCCCTCAGGCTCTCTTGTGTATTTTAAGTGACATAGCCACTGAGGAAAAACAACCACCCACAAAAACCATAAATGGTAGTGGGAGTAGAATTTTGTCCCAGGAGACCTCCATGTTTACGTGGGTGCCATAACCACTAGGCGATGGAAGACTGCTTACTCATACACCCGCTTCTCTCCCAGAGATTTTGTACAGCTTAAACTAGAAAGGTAAGTGTAGAAGCAAAAAGTTTTCATTTCAGAAAAAATAGTTATTCTTCAGTCACACTGTAAATAGTTCATAAAAGAAATAACTAAGTGCATTTATTGTTCTTTTGGTGCTGCATAAAACTTAGGACAAATGTGTCCTGAAAAAATCTCTGAGCAGAAAGAGATAAAAGTATTAGGATGTCTGTATGTCACAGTCAATTAGAAAGGTACCTTCTTATCATTACTGCTCATCAAAAATGAAGGAAATGGGCCCTCCCGATTGGCAGGAATTAGTTAAACAAGCTTAGGCTAGATTCAAGTGCCATCTGTTCACTGCTCTAGAGACACAAATTACAAAATCTGTATTAATAACTAGAGAAAAGGTAACTAAAAGTTTAAATGTGTTTCACTTTTGAAGGAAAAGATTCAATTCTAAATCTGAAAAAGGCTATTCTGTCCATAATGTCTTCTGGCCTTTATAATTTCTCTCCTGTATAGGTTATGTTTTCTGCTTTACGTTTTCCTCAACTGGAGTAAATAAGCATAAAATTGATAATGTAGGAATTTTCAGTTGCTAAGGAAGCACCATAATATGTACGTTGAGGGTGGATCAGTCTAACAGCTCAGAGCCTCAGATTTTGGAGGTTTGCTAATCTGATGGAGGGATATATTTCTACAGAGGCCGAACAATCTCCAGCATACCAATGAATTGGTATTCCAGGACAGAACTGGAATTAAAAAATGATTTTTCTTACAAAGTACAGCAGATGTAGAGAACTTATAAACGTAAGGGGAAAAGACAATTCTAATATAATGAACAAATAAGCAAGCCAAATTCCAAATTTTCAGGTAGGTGTTACAAGAGTTAATGCAAGACCTAACTTTTGAATAAGGTGGAAAATATAGATATGTCTGGTTCCCATTAGCACCTGCACAAAGACATTTGAAGTCAGTAAACAAAATGTCAAAAGCATATCAATGAAGATGTCGTCAACAGACAACGAAGCAGGGAAGTAGAAGTCTCATCTGACTGTAACACAAAGCACTCTATGTTTATACAACTTAAAGATATATGTAACTTTAATATAGGTACACATTTAAGCAAATTTACTGCTCTCTTTCTAACCTCTGCAGGATAAAACATGGTAGTACCATGGGTTTCAGTTTGCTCTGGCTGAGGTCTGAGCCACCAAGACTTGAGGTCTCTTGCTCTAAAATTCACATTGGTGCATTCCAGGCAGCTGAATGGGCTTGCTTTTGTGGGCTAACTGTTGCAATAGGGCAGTGTTTTGCGTTGACCCCGGGCAGCAGCTAAACACCCATTCACTGACTCCCTACCCCTCCGTGGCGGGACAGGGGAGAGAACAGGAAAAGCAAAAGTGAAAAAAACTTGTTTCAAGATAAACATGGTTTAATAAGCGAAGGGAAAAGGGAGAAGGGGATAAAAAGCATTGCAAAGTCAGACAGTCACCACAAGTCAACTGGTGCCTAGACAGCTGCCTCAGAAGTCAATGCATAGTAGGCATACTCTGAAACTGCTCAGTGTTCACTGGGAAAAGAGACTGAAATGCCTAAATTCTGGTTCACTGTGTGGCGTAAACTGGATGTAGGTGCCAGCCTGCTGAGATTAATAAAAATAAAAATACCTTGTATGTTCTGTGGCCTCTGGGGCTATGAAACATGTAGGTAGGAGTTCTCTGAGATGCAGTTTTGGTCCCCAAGTTTTGTCCCTAGGTTAGGCGGCTAAAACTTCATTAAATCTAACCCCCAGATGGTTTGGAAAAACTACCACAGTCCACTTTTGGCTCTAAAAATACTCCCCTTTAAATACAGGACATCTTTTGGAAAAGCATTTCCTCTCTAAAATCCAAGTGAAAGGTTAAGAGGACCAAAATCACAATCTATGTAGCCATGTAAACAATATTTCAGAAATAATTCTACAATAAAGTCTATAGCTTCCCCTGAGTACATAAGCAATAGCAAATGATTCAAGCATTTTGACTCACCTTTTTACTAGTGACAGAATAAGGAGAAATACAACTATTATTCTGATTTTGGAAAAGGAAGTATGTTTTGTTAATAAGAAGTAGATATTCTTGAAAAAAAGAATTGTTTTTAAAAGTAATATCCCTTTGAACAGTACAGAATGCTATGTTGGGCAAGAATTTACAACTGTGTCTGAAACAATGTTACTGCAAAACTCTTGTTTCATCTCCTCTTCTGTAGAGGCAGAGTACACCGATGAATCATTATCCCAATAGGATTACATGTTGAATATCTAAGGCTGTTTGTGAAAAGAAGACTGTGATGGAAAAAGAGCTGGTCTATTAAAACAAAAAAAAAAGCAAAAAAAAAAAATCCTCACTGCTTCCAGATGTTATCTTAATTGAATAATTTGACTTATGTAAAAAATAGTAGACTTCTCCACCCCAGCCCAGGGAATAAAGTCACCATTCCCTCCTCAGATCCAGTCTTAAATTACTACATAACCGAAAGCTCTGAAACATAATGTTGCCACGTTACAGATAAACAATGCTTCCAAAGAAGAAAAAGAAAGTCTGAAAAAGATGTATTTGAGGATTGACTAAAATTTTTTTTATGTAGGCTGCATTTGCCTAGGTTGTAAATTGAAGACGTTGTGTAGTTCAAAATGAAAAAAAGTATCTGAGAAGTTTTGCTTTTTTTTCTGTTGGTAAAGAGTGCAAATCTGTGAATTAATTGCAATTTCCTTGGATATGTTTGTTTTTCGTAATTATATGCCAAATAAAATCTGCATAATTATTGGGCCTGAACTGATTCATAAATGGCTTTTTGCTGGTGCTCAACATTTGACACGGGCTGTGACTTGATTTTTTGAACTGCCTCTTTGCTCAGAACGAACCTGACAGCTCCAGAGCTCTGGCACCGCAGAGGTCAGGGGGACTACTGCAGCTGAAGAACAGATCAAACATTTAAAAAACTTACTTCCTTTTATTTCTGCCACTGATGTGAAATACTCAGAAACACCAAGAACACCAAAATTTTTAATAAAGAAAAAGATGAATATTCTTGTCATCCCAGCCTCCCTCTACACTTGCCCCTTTTACACCCCAGATAACTACATTGCTACATCCCTTCAATAGTTGTTTTCCTCATATACATTATGTAATTTAGTTTCTTTCCATTCAAAACTGTCCATTTTTCACCAAGCTGAGATGATTTCTATGACATTTGCGACATTTCTCACACTTGATTCTGGTCGTTATATACTAATTTTCTTTTAGTTAAACTTGTTCATGCTTTGCCAAACTTTTTGAGGCATGACTAGCTACTAATCTAGATAGGAATAAAGATTTACCATTTTTTAGAATCTACTCTAATGAATAATAGTATCAAGATGACATAGTTAGAGCAAAACAGAATTAAAAACAATATTAAGATGGACATCTTACCTGAATGATACTTGAATGGTAACAAACAAGACAGCAGTCTCTGAAGGTGACTTTCTCATGTGTTAAAAGGTAGGGAATGAGAAATATAATCATATGCAGAAGTCTAAAACTCCTTCTTTGCAACACAAAAGTCATTCAATAAAATCTGCTAAAGAAAAATCTTTTTTTTTTTTTTGTGAAAAAATAGCATCCCTTTTTACCAAAGCCTAAACTCTCAACAGAAGTTCAAATTATGAAAATTTCAGTCCTCTATTGCCAGTAAACAGGTCCTTAATTGGAACATTTGCATTGTATTGGCCGTTTGCTGGAATTTAAATGTCAGTGAGGTTTAGTATATTATTAATTGTACAGAGTATTTAAACACTGGATTAAACAGTTGTACACTGGTTTCTTTAAAGATATTAGGCCTTCTCTTAGACCTTTGGAATAGTCTTTAGCAGTTCCTGTTACTACTTACCCATACAAACTTCAAGGCTTAAAAGTAACAGTTTTAAGCTGTAACAAACCCAAAATAATCTACTGGGGAGCTAGACGTCAATTTAAGAGGCTATAGTTCGTCTAGTAAATCAAAAATTATCAACAATTTTCCCAAGTCCATTTATGATGTTTTTTGAGGAGGAAGGAAGGGATAAAGACTGTAACATATACAANATCTGGCAGATATGCAGGAAAGAGAATATTATATAGACCGTTTTGCAGGTTGTAGATTAATCCTTGAATTTCACCTGGAGACCCCTGCTTGTGATGTAGAGCCATTCACACATTCCCCATCCATCTGTTGATGGGGGAAGAATATTGTTCATTAAGTCTTTGATTAATTCTTCACTGGTGTCCAGAGCCACAATGCTCTTAAGGGATGGGGAAGAGGGAAACATCATTCCTTCCCACTCCTGAGCACAGCTGTGTCAGTCCTAGAGACAATCCAACTCTTCATTAGCACCTTGTGCAAGAGTCATAGATCTTTTGGCCACATATCCTATTTAGATTTCCTTATAAGGACTGTAAGAAAGTATCCAATCAATGTGAATGTGTGTTTTCAATGTGGAAGCTTCCTGGGTGACTGATGATGTCTTTTAAAGGCAGCATAAGTGGTCAAAAAGTCAAAGTGCCCTATATTATTGAAAATTTTAATGTGATCATCAATAAATAGGACTGAATGAAGACTCTCACTTCAGACAACTCTCACCACAAGAGAAATTATCACCAGTACACTAATCAGAATTGAAGACTTACTCATTTCTTCTTGGCTGAAATTCAGCTCTTATGAACAAAGATTCATTCCAGACAGTTACACTTTCAGAGGGTGAAAGGGAACTCAATTTCCTCATCCTGTAGCTTAAAAAAAAAAAAAAAAAAAAGATATAGAAAATTATCCGAAATCTATAAAATAAGAAAATGGCTTTTTCTCCTGGGGGGTCACTGAAGAAAAACAGCCCTGAAATAACTTTAAAAAAAATAAAGAAAAAATAAGTACTTAACTCTGTGACACACAAGTTCAGCAGAGAATCCCGCCCCCCAGTTTTTCTTATGTGGGTAAAATTAATTCTTCCTGGAAATGGTGCTAATCCACCATTTTGAAGCTGCACTGCAAGAAAAATAGTGACAAGGAAGAATATCAGATCCCTGGATGTAAGAACTGTAGAGAATCCAAAAAATATGTATGAACGCTGGGAAATGTGTAGGCCAAAATTTCTGTTTATTTTTGTAAAGATCAGTCTATACTATAAATGATCCAGAAAAATTATATTCTATGAGAATAAGAAGGTGGGTTTTTTTCAGACACTGTGGAAAACTGACTTGGCAATATATGCAAGGGTTTTTTCAGGGATAAAATAAAAAAAAAAAACAAAGAAAAAGGAGGGAAAAAACTGAGTCACTTCCCTAGGTGCTACTAACTGTGAATGCTACAGATTGTCTAATCTAGAAGAGAATAATCTCAATTTTTATGAACATACTTCAGTTTCAGTAGCATACTGACCTTTCAAAATTTTAATTGTCCATGACACATGCCAAATACATATTGCTTTTTGCAGCTACATTTGTTCGAATGTGTTTGCAAATAAGTCCTAACACCACACAATTAAATCCTAGGTCAAATAAAGTGAGAGAAAATCTTGTGCCTTGTGGTTTTCTTCTCCTAGGACATTCTTTCCTGTTGCATAGGGAAATAGCAGAAATTAGTTCACAAGAATTGAATCTCTGACTTTATGCTGCCTTAAACCTTAAGAAATTAAGAACAAAATATATAATTAAAAAAAAAGTCTAATTAATGAATTTTGTAAAATATACAGGCCATTTACCGTAGTATATTAAAGACCTTAAACAGAACACACAGAATACATACTTCAGCACTTTCTCTATTTTATGACTTTAAGAACATAAACTGCGATATGTCAGACTAGGACTTGTTCCAATTAATTTACTCCATATTGAGGAATGTTACTGTTCATTAATTAAATAAAGCAATTTATTAAAACTGGAATTTCTTCTAAATGATGGAGTAAACACCCTCAAAACTAAAGAAATACTTAAAAATTAAACTACTATTTTACTTTTATGTGGCATAAGCAAAAGGTATTTACATATTTCTAAGTTTTGAGCATACACAATTAAAAAAACCCACGTACACAACACTGAAACCTACTGAAAGGAGCTCCTAGAGCTCTGGGTTTAAAAGTACAGAAAGAACAAGGAAAAAAATTAAATCGTAAAGGAAGTATGTGGTTTGTCTATCTAGGGGTTGCATGGTAACACTTTTCATTGCATTTTATTAATGTCATAAAAGTTCATCATTCAAGACACTGAACTCTACATCTTGCTGATCACAAAAGTTTAGTTTAATTTCTTTGGTTTGTTTTTTTTTTTTTTCATTTGAACAAAACTATCTGTTCACAAAACTACAACCAACTGTACGGGAAAGAATTACTAAGAAAAATATTCATAGTTTATTTCTGATTCATCCTTTAGAAAGTGGTCAATATCTATGAATGGATTTTGCTTACTTTAAAGTCCACAACAGGTTCTCATTCCAATCTTCAATTTATGTTATGTTTGTGACTGAAAGAATCATTTAGAACTGACAAAAAAGAAATTATTTTAGAAAAGTATCATAAAATAAACTATAAAGGCAATTTCTAAATAAATAGCTATTTATTGAGCTCATTTATTATGTCTTTGATAAGAATATAGCCATTTTCAAGAGTTAAAATGACATCATCTTAGATACTCCTTGTCCAAAATAATAATTAAAAAAACCCAAACCTGTTACAGACATTATGTCTTATTTGTTAGCATGGATTTACCACCAAAATAACCAACGATTTCTTAACTAGCATCTCCCTTGGCCACTGTTACTCATGAATGAGCTGTGATACCAGCATGTAGCACACCACTCACGTGGCAGGTTTGCAGGCCTCAGGAATAGCTTGCATGAGGAGTGCTACAATGAGGGATACAAGCCAGAGCCCTGGTGGAGGCAGGCATGGGAAGAAGGGTGGAGTTGCAGTTCAGATGCAAGCTTAAATACTTGGAACTGTGCTACAGAATGGACAATGCTATGGGTTGGGATCAGAGCCGAAGTGTATTGTTGTGGGCACCTGCTGCAGATTGGTCATGAGGATAAAATGGGAGGTACCAAGGTGCCTCAGTCCTTAACAGCAATGTCTGCTCCCCAGCCTCCTAGTCTTCATGCCTAGTGGGGAATCCTGGGGAAAGATGTACTTGCCACAGGAGTGGAGGATCAAACAGGGCCTATTTACATAGGTCGAATGAATAAGGTCGAGTTATACAAGGCCAGAGAAATGGATCTTCAAAAAAGAAGGGAAGAGGATCCAGGCAACTACAGAGCGGGGTGAGCCGAATCAGGTTTGCCCATGGTCACATACAGTTGAGTTTTGAATACTGCCAAAGAATACACCACCACTCTGAGAGCCCATTACAGTATCTGACCACCCTCACAGCAAAATACTTATATTGACTTGAAATTTCATTAAAATTCAAGTGAAAGTGAAGCTGTCTGAGAACAGCCAGCACAGATTTACCAAATGGCAAAATTTATTTAATGAAACCAGTTGCATTCTAATGACAAAATTATTGGCTTTGTGGACTAGGGCAGAAGGTGACTCTTCTCTGTAGTGGCGCTTTTAGCATAATATCCCATGGTAATCTCTTAGCCAAAAAGAGGAGATATGAATGAGATGGTGGAGTGCAATGTGGCTGAAAAACAGATTGACTGTCAGGCAGTAAGGGCTTGTGGCAAACAGTTCAAACACTACCTGGAAATTGCCTAAAAGTTGTTTTACTTAGGAGATGAGTGGACCAATACTTTTTAACATCTTTATCTTCAACTGGGATGACGGAAGCAAAGACAAATTTGTGAATGGCACCAAACTAATGAGAGCTTTTGGTACGCAGGACGGCAGTATTGCTGCTCAGAGGAAACCCAATAGGCAGGAGGAATGAGGAGCAACAATGGGAATTCCCCTTAAGCATTCCTCCAAGAGACTGATTAAACACTACATCAGGTTATTGGAGGAGACACAGGTACCTGGCATCAGAAACAGAAGAAACTCAAGCTGAAAATAAAACACTCATAAAACAAAATATTTGGAAGCATATGCTCTTGGCTAGAAAATCCTGTTGTTTCTTTTAAACCTCTGTGTTCAGAGGTTCTATTTTTAAAATATAGAGAAAATAGTGAGGGCATCATTCGCACACTCTTGTTATTTAAAATTCTGTTTTCTTGGGAGTGGGAGAGTAAACAAGAAAGCCTGTTCAAATCACTTAGATACGTCTGAAGTCCCCAGGATAATCAATCTACAAACCAGATCATAATTGAGAACATTTAGACCAGTCCTGCATTTCCTTCTGAGCCTTCTAGAAATAATCTGAAATAACTGCAGAACCCACAGTTTTGTAAGTCTGAAGTGCAAATGACTCTCTTAAAAATATCTACTAAACAGAAAAAACAATGTTTGGAAAGATACATGGATAGCACTGATATTTATTGTTCTGACTGGGAGAAAGGTAGGCAATTTTTTCTGTGTATCTTCCTGCAGTATCCAGCCAGGAAACACAGTGTCACAAGCCAGCATTGCAGAGTATTTTGGACATACCCTGTCCTTTAGGGGCACTCATCCTTTCTTTCACATTCTAGATAAAATACATGTTTACCAGAGCTTCTAGGAGGAAACTATAAACCAAAAAGTATCTGGAGAATTTCAGTCTGAAATGATAAAAGGTAAAAAGAAAATCCCATCATAAGATATTAACTATGGTTTAGAAATCTCAATATCCTTTGCCTTAAGTTTCTGTATCACACTGTTGTCCAAGCAAAAGAGTAGAAAACTGGAAAAGACAATCAGTGTCTTTATTTTTCCATTGGCTTCCTTCTCTATTCTTTAAGGCTGTCTGTGTTTTGTTTTGCCTGGAAAACCTGAAGCAAAAGAAAGAAACAGTACCAAACAACTCTAACAAAATACACTAAATACATTCACTAATGTGTTTTAGGTGTCCCTTGGTAGTCATAAACTGTCTTCAAAGGCTAGTAGTATGCCAAACCATCAACAATGGTTATGAAATAATTAAAATGTCCAGTAAAGACAATATATCTGTGAAAATCCTTGTTCAGTTTGTCTGGGCTGGTATTTAAGTTTATCTCATTTCTTTGCTCATATTGTTGGTGACAAAATTTTGTTGTATTTTTTAATCGTCATTAAAAGTATTATCTATTATAACAGATATTTTTAGACTGTCTTCATTATTTGACAGTTTTGACAGACATTATTGATTTGGCCAGCAACTGTGGCTAACCAGAAGGGGACAATGTGACAGTTTTATGTAACAAAAGGCACAGTGTCATGTCAACTGAACTAAATGTTGTACAAAGTGACAGCAGGACAAAAATGCCTTTCAGACTTAATTTTCTGCTTCATTTTTTCTACCATCAATACATAAGGCAGTGCAGTAGGTGACACAAATTAGCAGGATAGAGCAAAAGGTCTATCCCTGCTTCTGTTGCTATACTTGACTTCTTTCCACTAAGGTAACCAGCAATTATTTTTAAGGTGAACGAAAAAGAAGAGCAGCTTATAGTAATCAACCTACCCCTTTAGGAGAAAATATATCCCTTATCAGGATTCTTTATATGTTTCTCCTAGGTGGCTTTTTGGAAAAGATGAAAGCAAAAAGTCCCCCATCTGCTAGGTCATGCCTACAAGACACGTTCTGTCAAGTCTTAAAAGCAGCAAGAGCTTTGCCTGTGGGATACCTATAATTATTATGCGGAGCGGCCTTGCGCCTGCTGTAGCTCATTGTTCTGCTAACACAACCCGAATGAGAACAGTGGCTCCAGGCTGTGAGTTGATAAAGTGCAACTTTTCGATTTTGCTCTTCTGCGGCTCTAGCATTGTGCAGAGTCCATGAGTGACATCTTTGGCCTTCCTTTGGGCTGAGCAGATTGAATCTGTCATGCTGAGTTAAACAATGACTAGGGGACACAACCTTAGCAGGGCCTGTCATTTTTTCCTACTAATTCAATCTACATTTAATCAATGAAAGTAATTTCTTATTTGTTTAAGTCTCATATCCAATGGATCTAGAGGATCCGGTAGCAGTGTACCTCCACCCTGACCTTCTCCCCTTTTTGAACTTGGACTAGTATATCAAGAACAGAATTAGTGAAAATTGCACATTGCCAAGTTGTCACGCTGCTCACTATACATTTAGTCTCCTTTTATATTTATATATAGCTATCTAAGTGTCATTTTAGAATTCAGCTTCCCCACAGATTCAATGAAAAAGAAATTAGCTAGAGCTATACCTCCCAATGGCAACAGCAGAACAATGTTAAGAATTATAATGCACCCTCTTACAGGAGCATACATATGTATTCAGTGGTTGTCCACATGTATGTCTCATATGTAAAGGTACTACAGTAAGGATATTTCTTCCTAAGTACAGGCTATCACTGTTATTGAAAGTAGCCAGTAGTGACTTATGCAAGTTCAAGGACTTTATTGATCGGTTTAGCTGGTCTTAATCAAAATCTGTCTTCCTTTCCACTCATAGTGATTAAATAAGTCTAAGAGAGCCTGACATCAAGTCTTTGACTTTTTATTGGTTCTCAGCAAGTGCTGTGCTCAGCAATTCAGGAGCCAACAGTTGCCAGGCAGGAAGTTACAAACTGGAGGAAAGTTTGGAAAAAAAAATTATCTAAATCTGTGCAGCAAGTTAAACATATTAAGGAGAAGCGATAGCCAAAGTACAAGTTTTCATGTTTCCTCAATGGTTTCCTTTATTTTTAATAAACAGTATGTTGTGGACAGACTAGAAAAGGGAACATTTTAATCTGATTTTGATTCAGATTTTGCCCAGTTAATCTGGAAAGATTCTGGAAAAAAAAAACATTTCAGCAAAAGAATTAGCTATAACTTTTTACGACTATATATATTGCCTCTTTATAAAAATACATAAAATTTGTAGTTTATATATTTACATACATAAATGGACATGCTTTTCTAAAGGCATAAACAGAAATTGAAAACATCCTTTTTGCATGATTTTTCCCTTTGAGAATTTCTTTCATAGAATCATAGAATACCAGGTTGGAAGGGACCTCAAGGGTCATCTGGTCCAACCTTTCTTGGCAGAGCATGGTTTAGACAAGATGGCCCAGCACCAAGTCCAGATGAATCTTAGAACTGTCCAATGTTGGGGAATCCACCACTTCTCTGGTGACAGGTTTATAATTTTCTAGATCCCTCTGTAAGTCCTTCTTGTAGATGGGGGTGAAATTAGTCTTCTTAGAGTCCTCTGGGATGTCCCCTGATCTCCACGATTCGTCAAGGATTATGGAGAGTGGCCTCACAACAACATCAGCCAGCTCTCTTACCCTTGGGTGGATATTGTCAGGGCAGGGCCCATCGACTTGTAGGAGTCAAGCTCCTGTAATAGTTTACTTATCAACTGTTCCTTCACTGCTAGTGGGTCTGAGTTTGTGTCAACCTGTATTGTTGTTCCCCTATAGTAGTTGACTTATATAATATATACCTTCTATATTCAAAGTACTCCTTAAGATGGAGTGTGACTCCTCCTCTTCTTCCACACCTGTCTTTACAAAACAGCTTATAGTCATCCATTGCAATCCTCCAGTCATGTGATTTATCCCACCCTGTTTCAGTTACTCCTATGATATCATAACTTTCTCACTGGGCACGGAGTTACAGTTTGTTTTGTTTGTTCCCCAGGCTGCATGAATTTGTATACATACATTTGAGGTGGTTGGTCTTCTGGCTTTCATCTTGGGAGGCAGCTAAGGAACATTTGTCATTGCTATGGTTGGCCTGGCTTATTCCCCAGTTGGTTGCAATGGCCTGAATGTTGCCACTTTCAACCTGCCCTCCAAGTCCTTCAGTTTAAAGTCCACCTCACCAAGTTGGCCAGCCTGCTCCAAAGATTCCCTTGCCTCTTCTAGACAGGTGGATCCCATCCCTCCCTAGGAGGCTACAGTCATTGAAAAATATCCTGTTGTTGTAAAAGCCAAAACCCTCAAAACAGCACCAGCCACAGAGCCAGAAGTTGTTTTGCATTATATGTCTATTTTTGGTTGTACCCTTTTATCTGACTGTTAAAATGGAAGAAAAGATAACTTGGGCACCAATACTTTTCTTTTGCACCATAAGGGCTTTGTGGTCTTCCTTAATTCTGACCAGGTTTTGGCTTGCAGTGTCATTTCTGCCCACATGGAAGAGTAACGATGGACAGTAATCTGTGATCTTGACAATTTGCGAGACCCTCTTGGCAACATCTCAGACCTTACCTCCTGGAAGGCAGCATACCTCTCATGACTCCCTCTCAGGCCAGTAGGTAGATTCGTCCATCCACTACGAGCACTCGGCCTTTCATTTTGCGGCATCCACTGTGTGCAGCTGATATAGTTTCTCCTTGCAGACCTTGCTCGTGGATGTCTGCAGCTGTTAAAGCTTCATATGTGGTTTTGGTTGTAATGCTGGATGGTGGGGACAGAAGCAGAGTCCTGCTTTTGTGGGTCACCAGGGTCCAAGGTGCCTCATTCTCTGTGATATCCACCACAGAGTCACAGAATCACAAAATGGTAGGGTTAGAAGAGACCTCTGGAGATCATCTAGTCCAATTCCCCTGCCAAAGCAGTGTCACCTAGAGCAGGTTGCACAGGAACAGGAGCACACTTCTGAAAACGCTTATCTATCTCTGTTTCAGCCCCTCTCATACTGTGCAGCTTTTAACTGTTTCCTGCAACTTGTCCACCTGACACAATCAAGTCAACCTGTGCACATCTGTTGGAGATACTTACCTTTTCTCCAGGAGAAGGGGCTGGGCACTTGTTGCAACATACTCTGTGTACTGAAGTCTCCTTCTTTACCACTTCTGTCTGTGTGGAAGTATCAGGTATCTCAGAGGCTTTCTCTGTAGAAACACTGGTTTTAACTCTGAGGCAAGTGCTCGCCATCCTGGCAGAGACCTAGACCACTTCCCTGGGCTGTGGGCTTACAAGCAGGATGCACGGCCCTTCTCACACAAACTGCTGTGCGATCTGCGGTGCCCTCTCTGTGCATCCCCTCAATCCCCGTTTGCACTCCCTGCNAAGGCCAGGTCAGCCGCGCTCACGAGAGCTGTTGGTTTGTGGCAGGGATCCCTGCTCTTCCTTGGGTACCCTTGGCTCTGGGAACCCGCCTGTACACCTCAATCTAGTGCTCAGCCACAGAACTNAAGGGGCTGGGCACTTGTTGCAACATACTCTGTGTACTGAAGTCTCCTTCTTTACCACTTCTGTCTGTGTGGAAGTATCAGGTATCTCAGAGGCTTTCTCTGTAGAAACACTGGTTTTAACTCTGAGGCAAGTGCTCGCCATCCTGGCAGAGACCTAGACCACTTCCCTGGGCTGTGGGCTTACAAGCAGGATGCACGGCCCTTCTCACACAAACTGCTGTGCGATCTGCGGTGCCCTCTCTGTGCATCCCCTCAATCCCCGTTTGCACTCCCTGCCCAAGCCATGTCAGCCTCGCTCACGAGAGCTGTTGGTTTGTGGCAGGGATCCCTGCTCTTCCTTGGGTACCCTTGGCTCTGGGAACCCGCCTGTACACCTCAATCTAGTGCTCAGCCACAGAACTTACCATTGCCGCAGCTGTGTGCCTCACGGACCAAGTCTTTGGTTCAATGCAAAGAAATGATATGAGAACAGTCTTCAAAGAACCTTGTTAGCATTACAAACCTGCCTGATTTTGGATTCCAAGGAATTTTGCTTTATTCCTGTTTATTTATGTTAAAAGCAAAGGTATTGAAGGAACTTCTTTTAGAACTGCAAAGCTGGGCAACTGACAGCAAGGCAAAAGCACCTTCCTCAAGTAATGCTAAACCCCAAGCAGTACAGCAGGACTGTTAACTCATCACACCAAAGTAAGAGACAAATAGGTAAAAGTGTCATTTTCTGACCATAGTAAGACCTAGCAGATCTCCTTCTTGGAACACTAGCACTCCCACCACATGAGCCAAAGGGAAGGACTTCTGCAGCATTAAGGGTATTAGGTCTTTGTCAACCGAAGCTCAGTCCCACAAAACAGCAAGCTCTCTCAACAGGACTGTGTGCTGGAGGAGTGCACACAGTAATGGCTCAGGGTCCTGAGGCAATCTATCTCTGCTTGGTTTGTAAGCATACAGTCAGGCCATAATAGCATTAGTAAGAACATATGACAGAAATAAAATAACATGATTTTATTCCAAGACAAATGGAAGGGTTGTGTGGCAGGGATGTTTCAAAACAAAGAGTTCATTTGATTTTGGAAAGCAGTACATGTATAGCATCACATCACTACATTCCATTTACCAGTTGCCAGTGTTGCGGGTGTTTGATATTCATAAGGCACATGATGCTCAAAAAGTCCCAGACAAATTAAAAGGAAACTGAGGAAAACAATCACAATTAATTAGTGCTATTTCTTAAAATTTAACAGTAATAATGTACATACATGTGGTTCAACCAGCTTATGAAGAACTGAGTATAACAAGAAACCACCTAGAACCAGCAAGGATTTATTAAAAGTCCTTCCACTCACCAGCAGACTCTGATCATCCAATATGGACGGTTATTCCTATCACCTAGCCAATGCATTTTTGGGAGTAGGATTGCTTGACAAAATTTTCTGACTCTGTCAAATAATATGATCTTATTTTTCTCTAAATTGTTTGTTATTTTAAATGACTTTTTCAGCATGTCCATACATATTTATATGAGTAACGTAAACATTTACAGGATTTCAGAATCAGAGTGTAGCTCAGGCCAGTTAAGGTTCTCCAGGCTTCTTTTAGCTGCTTCTCTCCTAAAAATTCTAGCCATGGAAGAACAGGGCCATAGCCCTACTGTAGTGGTGCTTCATGTCAAAGAAAGATAAACACATGCTCCACTGTCAGTCAGTCTGTAAGTGCTTTAGTGAATGAGGTTAAGTTTAAGGACACCTGTAATATTAAGCATGTGCCTAAATATTTGGCTGACTAGTGCCTACATTGAGGAACGACCTTCACAGCAATTTTGCTGCCATGGTTTGGCCTGCCCTACAAGTTACTGAAGTATGTTCTTGTCCTGGATGCTTTCTCCTGTTGTTATGTCACTGGAGCGGGATATGCAGGATGTTTGGGATGGCACACCGAGGTGAGCTACAAAATGTAATCTTTGGAACAGGATCCAAAGCATGTTTTCAGGACATGTTTATTTGGGGCTTGTTTCAAGCCCATCTCTCTGCAAACGCTTTTGCCTTTCACACATTTTTATTGGATCTATTTGAAGTTAACATTATGGCCACATGTTAGAAATTAAGGCAGTGCCAAAGAATGCTACTGAAACTGAAATGGTAAATTATTCAAGAATGACCTGTCTTTAAATTCCTACTATATTTTCACCAAAAAAGAGTAACAGAGAAAAAAAAAAAAAAAAACAACAGAAAAAAAACCACTCAAGAAGAAAGGGAAAATAATAATACTCCTCCTATATTTTCTTGTGTTCTCCCATCAGATATCTCTGCAGGCCTTGCATGAGAGCTTTCGAGGCACTACGAAAAGTAGAGCAGCTGGACACAGGGGAATGACATAAGGAGAGGTAGTACCTTTGCATTTGGTTTATTTTTTAACATGCTTGTAAACACCTAGCACAGTAAAGTGCTGTAATAATGTGAATAATAAAAGCAGCAGCAATACAATGTCCCAAGGAGAGAGTGGGTTATTTGCTGGCAAGGTGCCAACCAAGGCTAATACATGCCTTGGGAAAATTCCCACTGACTGCTTTGAAATACAACTGTTAGGATAGAGAGGGTGAGACCCTGCAGTGGGGAAAAAAAAAAGAAAAAAAGAAAAAAAAAACAACATGGCGGGGGGGGAACGGGGAGAGAAAAAGAAAAGGGTGAAGTGGGAGCAAGACCAAGTGCCAGGCATGAGGGAGGAAACTTGGAGCCCTCCCAGAACATTCTCAGAAGCCTTGTTACTGCTTTGCACAGTGAAGGAGCATAAATATCCCCCCTTCGACACCCCAGGTGAGACACAAGTGAAACAGGCAAGTGATCATGATACTTTGTACCTCTCAGGCACCTCTTTTTGAAGCTAAAAGAGGAAGTGGAATGTTAAAGATTTTCATGGTTATTGAAAATTTATATAACCCTCAGTTTTCACACAAGAGCCTTGCTGAAATTCTGGTACTAACTAAAATTTCTTGACACGTTATTATAAACCATCAAAATGAAAGATCATGCTCTTATATGTAATAAATCTAGCCAATGAAAATGAGCAACAGAGAAGTAAAGAGCAGCCTTGCTCCTGAGAGAAACTGTTGCAGAAATAGCTTTTCCATGTTGTTCTGGTACTTGTAAATAGAAATTTGAGATGGAAATCAGCCATAAAAAAATATATTTCTTAGATATTTCTTAATAAATATGTGTATAAAATGTACAAATAAATATAAATATAAGTATAATCTGCACTGATTCTGCAAGGTTGGTTCTGGAACAGCTGGTTTCATTTTCTTTCAACTAGGCATCAAAACTCTACTAAATATATCCTGATTATAAAATTTGTTATGAACAATTTCTGCCTGTGATGTAAGATCATTATAATAATCACATTCTGTATTTGTTTTGAAGGTAGGAGATGCTGATCCTTAGTAGGAAGGTAACTGTATCAGTTCAAAATGTTGATAGTTCTGGTTATTGTTATCAGGAACAACAGATATTTAAAAGATGCATTTAGCTTTTTCAAACATAAAAGACCACTTGAAAGAGGGTCTATGAATGATTACAACATTTGAAAATAAAGAGAAAATTATTTCAAGGTCTCTGCTAGATATTAATGGAGTGCTTCATTGGTAGCATGTTTTTTTTTTTTACAGTCCAAAAGATTATCTTTGTCACTCCTACTCTGTGTACATATCGATGAATACTCGTTATGTAAAACTGACATCAAATTAATTATGGACTTGACTCTATGAATCTCAGAAAACCACTATGAATTAATTTAACCCACTAGTTTTTCCCCCCTCTTCTGTGGCACCTTTTAATAAAGGTGGTTCCAAAGGACAAAAAGCAAAAGGGGCAGCTGGTTTAAGAGGTACTTCTCTGCATTCAGCATCAATGTACCTGGTGAGAAGAAGAAGAATGGAGGTTTCTAAGAGTGAGCTTAACACAAATAACATCAGGAGTGTTGCAGCAGGACTCTTCTCCACCTAAGCCTTGTCAGTCCTTTGCTTCTCTGTCAGTCAGACAAAGACTATGGTTCAAAGGCAGGAGCAAAGTATCATCTATATAAAAAGACAGGCCCTCTGCAGCGTTTAAGTAAAAGGCCAAGGCTGGCACGTGTCTTCCTGGGAGTCTAAACAAGGCAGAGACATGGCAAAGGAGGGAGTTGTTAGTAATCGGAAAGAATAACGCCTGCTTTCTCTTTCTACTCTTTTGTTTTTCTCCCCCTTTATTTGTCTTTCCTTCCCATATACCCTTCACTAAGTGTGCCCTCATGTACTTTCTGTCTAGCTTCCCTCCCTGTGCAGGCAAGTGCCACCTGCACCGCATCAGAGAGCAGGAGCATTGAAAGAATGCCACAGTTCCACTTCCACAGAGGTTTTCAAAATTTGGAGGAATGCTATTTTCATTTACATAAGTAACATAAAAAACACCCAGAATTTGAGCTGTGACCAGAACTTGTCCTCATTTAAATTTTAGGGTTCGTGCTGTTTCAATGGTTCAGCTACCAGTTTTCAAAACCTTTCTGCAGCACAACCCCAAATATTTTCAAAACTTTTTTTTTCCCCAATAAAGCATGATTTGATTGTGCCTCCATTCATCACTCTGACCCTTTATATTGAGTCAGTCTCAAACTCTTTTCTATGTGTTTATATTATATGTTTAGCATTGTAACCAATTATGTACTACGAACTAAACATCATACTAATGCAAAGAAATTTAAAATGGCATTTGTTTAGAAAAATATCTGTCTAAAACACTTATAGGATCTGCCTAAAACACTTATAGGATGATCAGGAATGCCTCAGTACATGCAAACAAAGGATGAGTTCTCAGAACAGGATTAAATATAGAGGATAGTCATTGTTGCCAAGTGAAGCTAGAGAACTCGGTTTTAAAGACAAAGATAGGGAGTAAAGGAAGAGACTTATTACAAATTGATTCCTTGATACTCAGCTGTCTTGTGTTCCTCCTAACTTATGTGTACTACACTGTTAATCTTAGCTTCTACACAAATGCCAATGATACTCAACACTGCATCTCATTTTGACTTTTTTAATAATCTGACAGTACTCCTGTTCTATCTTAAGCAGAGCCTGTGACTTCCAAACCATTCAGCTGAACATCTGCAACATAAGTGCAAGAAAAGCATCCTCGTTTGCAATTCTATCAACTGTGCCTCATCTGCCTACTCCCTGTAATCTTGACATTCACCTTGATCTTTGAGATTTCACTACCACTTTGTTTTCATATTACCAACTTTTGACAGAAAATCCATTAAAGTGACTAGTTTATTAATTTTCTTTTAGCTTAATTCCACACCTTGATTCTTTGTGGGCTTCTTCAGTTTATAAAACCCTGAGCCCCAACAGATGAAGGATGCCCCTGTCCACCTTCACCAGACTGTTAAGACATACACATGTTTCCATCTATGCACACCTACATGCCTAATTTGATAAATGTGCTCGGAACAGCCATCATTAATATTCACTATGCTTGAACCTGCTGATGCTTATCTCACTGACCCCTCTGTTGACTTCTTTATGGCCTCTGGCTCCCACAATGTCTCCTCTTTCTGCTACTCACACTGGACTTTCTGCAAGGACACCGTGTTGCTTTGTGGAGCAAAATTCCTTCCATCAGGGGTAGCAAATTTTTCATCAGCACAGATCTCATCATAGTGAGCAGGAGTTAGACGGCAGAACTTCAGCTCATTCACAAATATCATCTTCATGTTGGACAAGACAATTTTGCTCTTAGAAGTTCTCACAGGATAGATACCAAACTGATTTAGCTGGTATATTAGTTATAATTATATACATATGTATATATAAATATTTTGTTCTGTGATTTGTGTCCACCATAGGTAAATGAGTTACTTCCTAATGGTGTCTGTCTCTCACCATGTGCTAAAGGGAGAATCAAGAAAACAATTGTTAGATGGATGAAGCTGGATAAGGTAAATCTTACCAGTGACTTTTCTTCCTTAAGTAACTATATTTTTTTTTCTAGCAATATAATGTAGGGGATACAAAGCAGAAAGGAAGAAATATCCTTTACTAAGTCTAAACAATATGTTTCACTTGCATCATTAAGCTACTGCAGTTACAATGTTAAATCAACACACTGAAAAGAAGGTTAGTTTTCAAAAGGTAGATGTTAAACACCATAAGAAAAATCTCATCCTATCATATATCTTCAGACAGACCCCGCAGACTGCAAGAGTAGATTTAAAAGATAAAAATATGTTAATGCATAGGATTACAAAAGGAAAAAAAAAACAAAAAAACTTGATAGAACTGTCAGCTCTTGAAAAAAACAAATTAAATTAGGCATAGTATTTGTTGGAAAAACACACTATACAAAATAGCAAATTTTTGATAAGCAGTATTTGAATACAAAGGCCAAAGTGCTACATAGCTCAAAAATAGAGACTAAACTCCCTGTGAAAGACAATTATGTATTTTTTTTCCCTAACTTGTTCTGATGAACTGAATGCCAAGAAAAATAGCTTTAAAACTTCTCTATTTAATAGAAAGGTGTAATCTCTCTTTCCAGTTCTGCTTCCTACTTGTAGCAATTTTATTAAATTACTACAGTAATCAGCTGAGACCCATTAAGCGTTAGCTTGACCTGCTTCTCAAGTATCTAAGCAGATGCAGCTGGAATGAAAACAGATGGAAGGTGTAAATGAGAAGATTCAATTAACATTTTTTCTCCTTCTCATATGAGTTTCAAAAAGAAACTCCCCCAGGATTGAAAATGATCCCTTAATTTAAGAAATATCTTTTTCGTCTACTCAAAATAAAATATTTTAATGTCATTGTAAGCCCTTTTGTTCAGCCTGGGAAACTGAGCGCTTACAGGTTCATTATATGACTACAAGAGCAATGAAATCAAACTGAAGCAAAAGTAGGCAACTACTATCTAACAAACCAAATGGGAAAGCCTTAAGCATATTTAAGTTAGCTAAACAGCAGAAGATAATATATACAAGAGCTTGCTACGAAATTAGAATTTCATGTAAAGTTTCAGTGAAACTACACCAGAGGATCAGTACCAATGACATTTCAGATATGATCAGTACAGTAGAGAGAAATATAAATAACCTAGTTTTAATTACATATTAGTCTAAAGAGGTTATGGCAGTTTAGTTTAAATGAGGATGCTACCTGAGCTTCTGGTTTATTATTGCTGCTGAGTTAGCCTGGTTTGCATCGTAACACACTTTCGTATAACTGCAGACGTTTAAGAGGGTTTGATAATCATGTTACCTAACAAGTAGGTTCATAAATAATACCTCGCAGGTAGCCTTAAAATAACATAATTACATTATATTGCAATACATTGATTGTATTAACAACATCCACGTCTCTAAAGAAAATCATCAAAAGAAAAAAAAAAAAGAAATTGCACCAAAGCCCACGTTCATCACACCTACATTCAGAATCTGAAGTGGCAAAGTTAGAACTTTAATCTAAAACAGAAATCCAAGTTCATTTTTTAGTCACTGAGACAGACACTTTCAGAGGTTTTCATTCTCCTAAGATGTTAATATTTTCTGTGCTTTGTATTGCTGAAATCTATGCACATTGATAGTCTATCAAATAGACCTCTAAATTTTTTCATGGCAGTACCTTATCTGTGGATGAGGAGGAGTTGGCACTTACAACGGGAGTTTTTAGGGCCTGGAGAAGGCTGGTTTTATGGGATCTCTGAGGCAGCTGCAGAGAAACTCTCAGACCTTCTTTTTGCTCTGAGGACACTACATCTCTCTTCAGGTCTGCTAGTTGTCCAAATGGCAGAAAAGCATCTCCTTTTGCATTGGGGGGGATTCAAAGCTGAACCCCAGATCTGAAGTTTGCTGCCTAAGCCAAGACAGTGAGTTTTATTTTTAAATATTTTCCTGGAGTTTCCACACACACACACCCCAACCATCAAAGGGAAAATCTCCACCATTAAATTTCAAAATAAGGTATTTATGTCTTGCATTTCCTCTATTGGAGGTATTTACCATAAGAAAATTATATCCAGGAGATACCATGTCTGTAAAGTCTGCTCCTGCTGCACCTGAGTGGTTTTGTATAAAAAAAATAAAAATTCAGCAACTCAGAGAAACCATGAGAACATCTATTCCTTCTGCCTGGGCACAATTATGGGGGACCCATAAAAAGGTGATAAATAGTCAAGGATTTTCTATGAAGAGAAACATCTAACCTGGGAGAGATTGAGACCTGACTCAGAAAGTGCATCAAATACGGCAAATTTCCAGGAACAGGCCCCAACTCAGAATAGCTCAGTTTTGAGGATGCAAAGACAATAACTGGACTTCAAAACCCAAATGCAAAACAGTCAATGGAAGAGAAAAGAAGCTGTTATTTTACCTCTGAAGTTATATATTGGATGAAAATAGAAACTGTCTCCATCTTTCTGCTTTCTGAGCTGGTTGTTCCAATAAACTTTTTCCAGACCAATTTCTGGACTGTGTTTGAGAGCACAGTAAATAGATGGGTGGGTACCTATTTCAAGAATCTTCTCAGTATTTAAGTGTCAAGCTGCCCAATAGCATCACAGCTCAAATGATTGCACACATTCCCAGAAGTACTTGAGTTGAGTAAAAAAATTTACGGGCAAAATCTTAGGTGATTTGGGAATTTATATGTTGTCAAATTTAGATGCAGCTGAACAGACTAAGATCCTAAATGGAACCATAAAGATTCAAATTTTCTATTCACTTACTATTTAGTACCTCTTAGCCATGTATCTTCAGTATTTACAGATTGTGTGTGCGCTACTTTTCACCATGGGGTAAAGTCTGTTGGGGTTCCTCTTATATATGAGAGGTTAGAAGCCCTTAAATACAAGAACAAAAATCCAATCATGTCACCAGGCTACTTAAAGTATAATTTGGTGAATGCAGGATCAGGAAATGGAGATGCATTCTGAAGCCAAACATTTGCCTTTGGTCATGGACTTTGGACTACTTATTTTTTTCTTATGCTCAGATTGGGGAGGCATGAACGTTATGTGCTTTGCCAGCCTGATATCACTTCTTTTCATTAACATTGTGTTTTCCTAAGTCGGCTTCACAGTTAAAGAGTAATTGTAGGCTTGGCTCAAGAGCAATAGTTGATGTCTGTCTTAGTAGGATTTTTCTAAATGGAGAGTACAGGCATATATGTGCCAATCAGTCAGAGACACATTGCAGGACATACTAATATCTCCTCAGAGCAAAATTTGGGTTTTCTAGCACGTTATTTTTACACTGACATATAATGAAGGATCATACGTCCAGTAGTGATGAAAGAAGGACCTAAAACTGTTCCAGCTGAAAAAAATTATCTTTAAAAGGATAATTAAAGATGATACAACTTGATTCAAATAACGTTTTACAGATTTCTAAGAATGAAGAAGCAGAAATTTTGCTACTGGGGAATTGTCTGCAGATTTTTGATAAAAACAAATGTGCATAGAATTTATTACTTTAAAATTTGTATCTTTTTACTCAAATTTCTTAGTAACTAGAATTCATACTTCTCCAGTGTTTCAGTTATTATTCTGATAATACGCAACTGCCTTTTCTTTACCACACTGGTGACAACGATTTGCATTTATATTATCTTTTTGACCTCAAAGATGTATTCATAAAAAACCTTTCCTCACAAAATTCTTTCTAATCTTTAGCTACTATAAAACCTCACTTCAGATAACTCTTCCTGTCCCTTGAAAATATAGGCATCTCATCACAAAACATGACAATTTCTTTATAATACACAACAACTTTGCAACAGCTCAGCAGAAGTGTGTGACAGCCTCTCTGTCTATCAACATAAACATATAAGAGTAGACCAGGCAAACAAAATATGATTTCTTACATTAAAATATGGGTGAGAGTTAACGGTTTCCTAGAAAAGATGCTTTGTTGTGTTCTATAAGCACAAGCAGTCAGGTTCTTAGTTTCACTTTCCTCCATCGAGTAAGTTTGTGGCACTTTCTGCTTACTAATGGTTTTGGATGAAGAAGAAAAGTTAATATTATTTTCAAATAAACTCTGTAGTTAACAAAAAAGCAGTACTGGATTATTAAGGAAGTTGCACCCTGAATGAATGGGAGTAACTGAGCATACAGTATGTGAATGGTACAAAAGCAAGCGGGACAGTGGACATGCAGGAGTAATCACTGCATGCTCTTAGTTTGTATATAAACTGTATACAGCCGTCCTTCCCTTGCTTAGTCCCTGGAAGGATGCTACATGGGGATTAGGAAAAAAGATTCATTGAACTCTTTCTCTCGTGTATACAAAAGAGATGGACTGTACACAATAATGTATGTCTAGACTGTCCTCTGAGGATAGCCCCTAAGGCCATCCTTACAACAAGATTTGCTGTTCAAATGGACAGTGAATGTGAAAACAGAGTCCAGGAGTGCTGAGGGAGCAGACTTCAGGGCGCAAGGGAGCCAACCTAGACAAGCTGCCTGGGGGCTGCCTGGAGACCTGCATGAATGGAAAGCAGACGGATGGTTTCCTGTGGCAGCCACCTACCTATGGCAGCAGAGCCCCGTTAGTATCTGTAAATAATATAATGCAAATACAGATCTTATCATTAACTTGTAACTAACTAATTAAATGATGCTTAATTTTTTTTTTTATTGTTAGCATGTTTCATTTCCTTATTGGAGTAATAAAATCATTCCTGTTAAGTTTAGACATAAAGTGTGTATCAGAATTTTTTTGTGTCTCTTGAAGCCCTGAGAGATCCCAGATGGTGTTTACTGGACAGTCAAACAAAATATTTCATAAACAAAAAGAATAAAGAGCAAATAATCAAACAAAACAATTTTGGCGTTTAATCCACAGATATTTGATGAATAGAGGGGATTTGGTTTGGAACTCCAACAGCAAAGGAGCTAAAGACACAGTTATTGCTGGAAACACACATCTAGATTTAAGGTGACCAGGAGAAATAAAGAAATAACCTAGTTTCATATTCTAGACTGTTGATGTATAATAATTAATATTTTACATTATATGTAGGTCCCCAGTCAAAAATTTCTGGTTGAAATAGCCACCCATTTCTAACTAGATGTCCATTGAAGTCTCCGTGCAAGGACAGCTGAAAGCATAAACAAATATGGTAGTTTGCCAAGTTAGGATGCTAACACTTGGTTGAATAGGTAATATGAAATGTGAATTATTAGAAGGAACATTGAGAGAATTTAAAATTAGTCAGTTCAGCAAAGCATATGTCCAGCTAGAAGTATGTCATTAGTTATATTTAAAAAATAAATTAGCATTGAAGCCAATTATATTGTCCATCTACTTATAGGTTGCTCTAGAGACTTTGTTCCCAAATCGGGGCTCAAATGAATAAGTATTTGCTTTAGTTACCTTAAAATTAAGCTTACCAATAGCTTAATTTTTACTGTCAGTAACAACGATATGTCCCTGCTCTTTCAGGGCATGTTTTGTGAAAGAAATGTACTGCTTATCATAGTGTGTTGAGGAGGCATTGAGACTGAGGTCTTCAAAGCATCATACAGACTGCATATAGCACACTGCAATCCACAGAAAGCACATGCTATTTGATCAAGCAGAAATCTCACTACATTGATGGGAGTAGTTAGACCCACGTGGAAAATCATCACCTGAAGGCAGCCGACTTCAAACGCATTTCAAAAATTCTCCTTGACTTTCTCTTATTCCTTGTGCATAGATACATTCAACACTTCAAAAATGAATTTCAAAGTTCTCCTTTTTAGCTCTTCTGTCTCCTCCTCTTTCCCCTGTGCTTTGGGACCAATAACCTTGCAATAGCTGCAGATGTGCTCTTTGAGATCTTGAAAGTATGACTGCCATACATCATCTCAGGTGTTAGCAGATATCCCACAATAACCATTATCATTGCATTATGGAGGCAGTGATGGATCAATAGCAGGCTGTTATGGTTGTAATGAAAGTTTCTTGTTCGTTGAGTGTTCACACTAATAGCAGTATAATTAATGGCTCCAAGAGAAAATTACCCCTACATTCACTTTTTATTTATATTACTGAATAAACCTGTAGGTTAGAGTACAGAAAGTGTAGTCAATATCATGCTTTATTTTTTGAATACATTGTTTTTCTTCCTTAATTTTTCAGCCTTTTTGTTGCATTAGCTTTTGAGATAATCTTCCAAAATATAACTGACTCAATCTTATATTTAATTCTACCTGTAAAAGCCCCTGTCTTGTGACCTTCTACCAAAAGACAATCAGAACCTAAGTTCCATATTTTCCCAATAATTTCTAGCTTGTGCAGTTGCACTGAACTCCTCCTTTACTTGAATAAAACCATTCCTATGTCACTTTTCCACTAAAAACTCCTGTTTACTTATAACTCCATGCACAAGTTCTACAATATTTGTTGATATTTTAACCTCATCAATACTGACCAAAATGATATTTTTTTTTATATTGTATGTTAGAATGTGAGATACAGCTTGCTTTGTTCTAGTAAAAGGCCATTATACAGAGAAGGTCATTCTTTGAGGAATCAAAATATCTACTGCTGCTTCTTATTCTGGAAGCAAGAGATGTGCTCTCTTAGTTCATGGTTACCTTAAAAGCACATAAAAATATTTAGGTCAGGTTTTTCAGTTTAATGTTTTAAGGGGAGAACAAGATGAGCTTAAGTATAAATGCAGTTTGTTGTTTCAGAATGCCATTTAAGAATATACGGTGAGACACAGTGAAATTTTCAAAAACAAAATTTTAAGATATCTCTGAAAGTACATTTATTATGATCCCAAATAAATAAAGAAAGAAATAAACAAACTATATATTTCACAAGTAGACTTTTTATCAAGGACGTATATATATGTAGAAATTGAAATACTCACAACAACTAAGGCTTATTTTATTATTGTGCCAAATAGAAGGATACATTTTCCAAAATGATCTAAAAGATTCAGATACTTAATACCTGATTCTAAAAAGAATTCATTAAAGGTAGGATTTTTTGGAACAATTTAGACATAACTGCTGGGATAGCATATAAAAATGGTATAGAAAATCCCATTAGGACTAATTCACACCCTTAGGAGCCCAGATACCTTAAAAATTGACTTCTAGTAATCATTCTTGAAAGTTCTTTCTGCTTTGAGTGAACATTAAGAAACCAAGAGCCTAAGACATTTCCAAAATTTACCACACGCTCATAAAACACTTAATAAATTTTGCTCAATAAAAATAATGTTGCATTTCCAGAATATTTAAATTCCTCAAATTTGGTAGTCAGGCAAAGTTTTGATGACAAAACACTTAATTTTATAGCATATGTTCTATGTGTTCTCTTTGCATGTTTTATAGTAGAATGGCATATATGGAATACAATGATAATCAATATATATTTGCCCTTGATTATAAAAATGTGTGTTTTCCTTACATTGTAAACAAGTCACAACTAGTCAACAGTGGGAATGGAAATGCTGTTGGAATTGAGAATATTCAGCTTCTTGAAACTGAAAGAAATTTGAACTGGATAACTCTGATCTATTCGATCAATGTGTTTGGTCCTTGAACACCTTGCATTGCCATTAAGAGGTCTCAATTTATCTACTGTCTCCAAATAGGTGAGAGCAATTCAAGCAACTCATCTGTGTACAAGAAAAAACAAATATCTAACAAGTAGTTGACATCTAGCCCATACAATGCAGTTTATGCAGTCATGGTGGTTATCCAAAATCTAAGTCATGCTTGGGACTTATATTCATTTCTTAAGCATTTGCTTGAGGCATTAAGTAGTGACTTAGTATTAAGCATTTCACATTGCTTTCATCACAAAGTTATCTTTGGTCTGAATAACTACAGTTACTGACCATCTTATTAATATCTTAATGTGGGAACAAAAAAAATAATAAAGGAGTAACTAAGTAAACTTTTGGGATCCAGTTTTGAGAGCTATGGGTTGTGTATGTCCAAGATACAGATATACACTTTGTGCCTGTGTGGTTTTGCCTGTGTGTAAATCAAGCTTGCAAAAATAAATGCATTTTAGAAAACCTGGCCCCTAGCTCTGGAAACAGATTATATAACAGCACTTTTCATTCATCATAGGGAAAAAGCATCTTCTCTTTCTATTCTGTTTTGCTTTCATTTCGGGCTCCATCCCAAAAATAAATTGCATTATTTGCCTTTTATCTCTCTGGATAATATTTTATAAAGCTTTTTATTCTGTTTGAGCTACTTGCACGGACAGATGGACTGGAATCCTACCTGCCAGCAAGGGTTTAATTTGTGACAGGAACTCTACCAGTCTTTCTTACCTCAGGCTGTTTATGGCATAACATGAGGGGAACTATCATTTACACTTGTGATAGTGAAGCAGATGTTGCTCTGCCCTGTGTAATCCCCGCCTGGCACTATTTGGGTTGCCTATAGCTGTAACACACACAGTCAAGATGTCAGCCTGCATGTTCACTTTTGCTCTTTGAAATGGCTGAAACCTTTCCTCCTTGTCTATTTTTAGCCTAGTACTGGCAAGCTAAAAGAAAGCAGCGCATCGTTACTGCCTAGAAGGAGAAAGCAAAATTCTGCTGAGAAGCCTTTTGGCTTCAGTGGAGGCAGCAGGCAGTCCAAACAGTCACTTCTTCCATTCAATTCAAATTC
Organism: Stercorarius parasiticus; assembly: GCA_013396915.1. Classification (NCBI taxonomy): domain Eukaryota; kingdom Metazoa; phylum Chordata; class Aves; order Charadriiformes; family Stercorariidae; genus Stercorarius; species Stercorarius parasiticus. The sequence continues at coordinate 458,890 of VWZL01000362.1, forward strand.
ATGACTGAGTACTTTTCAGTGATGGATGACTATATCAGCAACATAGCCAGGGGGAGACCAAGCCATTCTGTGCAGCAGTTTTTCCTTTTCCTCTTGTTCAGTGCGTATCTGAGCACTTTTGCTGTGATTTGAATGAAAAAGAACCTGAGTATTGAAATTTCATTTCTTCAAATGGATTACATTTACTATAGCGAAAAAAATGCGCAGTACTGGAATTATAAAAAAAACTCTTTGTTTTGATGGTTTTATAGATTTTGAGCATTTGGATTTAATTTTTATTTTTCCCCGGGGGGAACAGTTCAGGAGTTTAGCATCCACCTAATGTTTCTGTGAATCTTGCTTAGCATTTCTTTCACTATCCTTCTGGCTTTCATAAAAGATGGGAGAGTGCTTTCAGAGTACGTAACAACTCAGACATTTTCTGCTAAATAACATCAACTATTCTGGTCAGGAATAGAGGTTGGGGGAGCAGTTGAAACAATTCTCTGTTAGCTCTTTTCCAACTTCCGCTGACCAGTAAATTTACTTTTGATTACTTTCAGGAACTTTCATGAATGTAAGCCTGCAAAAAGCTGGTAGATTTAATTTAAGTTCATCTGAATCTATCTGTATTTAAGTACCTATGTAGGAATGATAATGAATGGAAATAAGTTAGTTGAATACTGAGCAAAACATGAGAGGTATGACCTTCAGGATAAGCTCTTTCTTCAAATAATATACATTAAAAATACAAAATATACAGCACACACTAGCACTGGCAAGGAAGTAATTTGGAAAGATTTTTCTGAAAGGTGCTTATTACAGGACAGGTTAATGGAATTATTTTGGGAATGAGGCACTATCAAGGTTCAGTGTGGCAAAACAGAACCTGAGGATAATTAGACTCAGGAAATCAAATTTATGGTCAGCTTTCTCTCTCTCTTTTTTTTTTTTTTTGTTTCTTTTTTCATCATTCCTATCATTTTTGTCTTGGTTTTGCAGATCAGAAAGACATATCTAAGTCTCCACCATCTTTATAACAGGTGAATCAAAAAGGCTTGATATAGGTAGGCTCAGGGCAAATTCTCTACCCACTGATAATGAAGACCTGCAAAAATGAAGCAAGAGCAAACATTTAACTTTTATTCTGGGAAGGCTTGAAAATGTGACTTTAAATGTTCCCCTGAATCTTGAATTGACACAATGAGGGCTCACAAAGAAGGCAGAAGCAAACCTCCCATGAACGCAACTGGGGCCCTGCTGAAACTGCAGATGTTCATAGAAACACAGAAGTCATCACACCTGCACTGTATTCAGTCTGAAGCAGGAGTCATTACCAGATGCTTCAGAGGAAGGAGTACGACAAGAACATAAAAATAACAAAGGTTTATTTTGAAAGGTAGCACAAAATGGTCTGGCACCCCACCTGATGTCTCTTTACTGTCTGTCATTTTACCTTATCAATCCTTATGGAAAATCAAGTATCTGGGGGTAGTAAAATTGTCATTTGGCATTATACCTTTGTTTTGGTGTTTTGTTTTGTTCTGTTTTTAATCTATTTTTGGATCATCTCAAATTTAGAGACTATTACTGTTGGACAGAAAGATGTTTTAAAATTCTAGTGCTCACTTAAGACTACTGAGGATCTTTAACGCCTCTTTCCTGATTCAATCTGTTACCTGGCACTTAAAAAGGGTGAAAGAAACTGGACATGAAACAGGATCGTGCTTTTCTTTTACCCTAAGGAAATAAGAAGTAAAACCATGGATCAGAACGAAGAAACCAACATACTGTTTGACTCAGAAAGTTTGTTTTAATTGTTTGGTTTCTTCTGTTTGTAATTGATGTTGTCTTCAGAAATCAATTTGCAATTGTGTTTCTTTTGTTAAGTACTTAAATGCTTTGTATAGTGTTAAAGTTTCCGACAACCAAGAATCATGTAAGTCTCAGGGAGAAAAAACAGCTACTGTTCTGTGTTGAGTTCTTCAGTTCACAACTTTTGACTTGCTTCACAAATAGATCAAGATCAGCCATTACAGCTCAGTGTGGATTTGCTGTGTCTGAGTTAATTTAAGATTTGCTGTTCTTAGAAGAGCTAGAGAAAAGAAATCAAATAGTCTTCACTAAGGTGCATGGCTGAAATGTAAAAACGGACCTTTAGTGACACTAAATTCCATAGAAGCTGAAGGTTAGTTGGCCATATCTTCCTAATTTAGGCACCTAATTTTCTCCTACATTGTATAGACTGAAGAAAGCTTTTAGCTGCAGGTGTCTCAGGCTCTTATCCAAGGTGAGGTAGTTTTCTGATAGAGTTCTGGTAAAAGTGGTTAATATATCAATGACACTATGGAAGTGTCTACACTTTTTAAAGATGTCAGACAATACAAAGTTTCACCATTGCTTGTTTGCTTTTGTTTCTGCCTCTTAATCCCTCTACCATTTTCCATGGTGTTGATCTCACTTTGGAAAAAATTTTTCCACGTGTACAGCAAATAGAATTTTTTGGGCAGTGTTTGTAACTACCAGCTGGTTCACTCCTGGCTAGCAAATGTGCTAGTAAATCTGGAAGGAGCAGCCAAAGAAGAGAAGGAAGAATATGAAGGAAATGCATGCTAATGGTCTGTAGCAAAAGTGATATCCGTTTCATGTTCAGGTGTACAGACTGGAAATACAAGAAGGAAAAGATGCAATTATTGAAGGGAAGAAGTGGGTATGAAAAGAAGGTAGGAAGGTGAAGTCTAAATGTAATGTGGAAAGGCATATATGGTAAAGATCAGTATGTGCAGGTTTTTTGTAAATGCAAATATTTCAGCGGGCATCTAATACTCCCCAAATTTCTCTTCATTGTCCCCACCTTATCTGTGAAATGGACAGAAACATATATACTTTGCCCGTATAAAATCTAGACAAGGCCAACTCTGATGGGCCTTATTTGAAAACAATAAACCTCTTTTTAACAGTGGTGAATATCTCTGATAATGTTCAGATGTTTAATTTATAGTTAAATGAAACTTTGCATCCACCTCAGAGAGCATCTGGGACTCTCTTTGATGGAAGACCAAAACCAAGGGAATTAAATAACCATAGTATCCAAGTTCAGTTCTTCAGAGCAACTCCACATATGGTCCACCAAAACATATTTCCTATGATTTCAATAATAATTTGGATTTTGGCTTCTTGGTTTTTTGGTTTTTTTTTGGTGTCCACTCCCCCTGCCCCGGCAGACCCCTGCTTCCCATGTTTGCTAAAAGGAAAACATTCAAACACAATGAGGGATTGTTTCGAGTGAGGCGTACGGAGTTTGGAGTGAAGATCAAATGCATAGAAAGTCTAGAACAGCTTTTCCTTTGCTCAAAGTATGTGAAGTTAGCTATATTTGTTATCCCTTGATCTGTAATTGAAAATGAATTAAAAACGTAAAGTTGTTGAAGAGCTCGTTAAAACAGGCACACTTCGCTGTTGGCTTAAAGTAGCAAGTTTGGCAGCCATTCATCTTGTAGTAATGTTTTTATCTTTTCCTGATGATTGCTTCTAAAATGTGGTGAATATACCATCACAATAGAGTTACAACTCTATTGTTCCTGCATATGATTTTGGAAAAGTAGAGCCTTAAAGATCAACATGATGAGCCAGGTATAGTTAAAACAGTTTATCCAATGAAACAAAATCTCACAGAATCCTGCTATCATCACCATGTGACAACTGTTTATTCTGTTAGAAAACATAAATTCTTGCATAAAGGACATTGATGATGTTTTTTAAATCACTCCTTTCTTTAGTTTCCTTTAAACACTTAAAGTGTAAAATATATGAATTAAGATAAATATTGAACTACTGGATCATCAGGGATAGTCTTATAATTGCTAGCCTGATTTATAAAACTGAAGCAAGCAATCCAAATGTTAAAGGCTAACTTGCTAACTATTGATTTAAGATGACATACTCCCATAGAGTACTATGGTTAAGGCTGTCCCTGTAGAGCTACATAAAACAGGAGAACAGTGTGACTTCTCATTTTTGCCATCCCCAGAGAAGAGCAGAATCATTAGCCAATAATAACATCAGAGAAAAACCTATTAAACCTATTATAGGTGTCAAACCAACATGATGACATAAAAGTAAGAGTGAGCAGAGACAGTGGCCCACAGGGGATGAAATAATAGTTTTGTCTGCTGCATTTTAGTGTCTGAAGTAAAGTCCGTTTGGGTTTACACTTTTCAGCAGCAACTGTCAAAAGTGCCAAAACACTCTCAAGTTTCAAATTCATAACAACTTTCCCCACTTTGTAACTGATCTTATTCATTAGTATCTGAGAAATAAAAGCTGGTGAAAAACATATATTTGCAGAAGTTGTTTAGGAAACTATTATCCCACAAAAATAATTTGTAGCATAGTGTTGAAATAGGAATGAGTACTAATTCACAATAGTTCTATTATTAATTGCTTTTAGAATCAAGTTCATTAAGCACACTATGCTAATGTGTAAAATTCACAAAGTGATGTGGGAAAGAGAAGCATGCCTGAAAAGAAAATTCCTTAAAATGCTCATACATTAAGAATTTCTTCATGAATAGTGCCTGAGAGTAAGCAATAAATAAGATCATTTCCTAGAGGGAAGTGAAGGGAGAGTATTCTCTTGGAGACAGGGAGAAATATCAGGAACATTTATGAATGTCTCTGAACTTATGCATATGCGAGAACATGGAATGAAAGTGAGAACAAATCACTTCGGCCCAGTCAAAACCGCTAAAGATATCCAAAAAAGCTAGAAAAAGTAGTTTTAAGTTGCCTAGTAATCCTTCACTCAGAAGTGTTCCTCTAAGAAAGGCAATTCTGGGGTGGTAGGTCTGGATTAGGTGTAGGTCACCTGGGGTAGGCCACCAATACACAGAACCTTTGCAAACACTCCCTTGTTTTGTTCTACACATGAGAATCTTTTCAGATTGATAGGAGTTAGAAACTAGATCCAGACATTCTACGGAGAAAAACCCATTTGATTCCCCCAATAAAAGTTTTCCTAGACAAACCCAAACTAGAACTAAGACATGTTAGAAAGTAAGATATGCTACAATCTGACCTCTACTTTACCCATAATTTTTAATTCAGAGCATAACTGTTCCATTCATTTAAAATTGTAGTCTAACTGTATATAGGATCTGAAATATTTGGTTATTCAATTATAGTTACATTTTTACACTGTTTTTCACTCATGATCACTTATAAATGTATGACAAGATTCTAGGGTTTGATACATAACTTTGGCTCTTCTGTAAATAACTCTAACAACCAAAGTAGGTCATATTAGAAAAATGTTGTATGTCTTTCAAAGAAAGGTATTATGCTGTAACATTACTTACAAATATTGTGTGTTAGTATGTTAACTTTGTTACTGAGTTTCATTAAATTATTATGTTGAGTTAACTTATAACGGACTTTTCAAATGAAACAAACTTGAAGGAAAACAATGGCTAAAGGCCACCTCTTTATGAGGTTTACAGGGAGTGAGGAGAACAGGATCCCATCAGATATGAAGACTCATTTAAAATGCAGACACAAATACAGACTGTTGGCTTGTTTCTTTTACAGCAGGACAACATTTTAAAAGAAGAAGAGCTTTGAAACACCAGAGTTTTAGGGACTTATCTGAATAAACAATTCAGGTAATGTCATGGTAAGAATGATCTCAGAGTGGCTCCAATCTACTGTGAAGCTTTTGCATTCATATTAGGCAATCTCAGGGCCAAATTCATTGCCATGGACTTAATGAGCTTTAAATGAGCTCTCAGAATCTTTAAGGGATAATGCCAGGTCAAGGGTTTTCAATAGAACTTCTCAGGAGTTTTACTGAGTTCATGTTTATTTACTTTATTCGATCAGAGCAGTAGTTTGCATCTAAATTATCCCCAGACAATGCTATTCACCTTTATTAAAGAACAGCTATTATACTCTTTTTTTCAGCATTTTACATTGTATATTTAAAATGGTGGGGGTTTATATGACATAAAATGCATTTATAGATTGTATTTTTTAAAAAATAAATTATAAAAAATAATTATTATAAAAATTATAAAGTATTATAAAATTATTTGAGATACTTCAAAATGTCATGCAACAGAAGAAAAATCTCTGCTTCAGTTTTATGGATTTTTAAAAATAGTTCTTATAGAATACTTTTCCATGTAGGTCTTCTTAAAATGTACAGGAACTTACTGTGAAGAAATGCAAAAATACTCTGACATTGAATACATGACAGTTCAGGAGAAAAAATAATAATGCAAAACTTTACCTCCTTTTCAGTAATTTCCCTTCATCAGGTGAAGAACAGACATGTCATTTAGGCTTCATATGTAGTCTAGAAAAAAATAAGGTATAAGTAATTGCATATGGTGCATTGACTGATATGACTTGATTTTTTTAATTATTTTTTTTCCAAAAGATAATAACAAACCAACATTATCTGAATTTACTACAAATCTTCCATGTTAATTGAATTCATTTCTTCTAAGCATATCCTAGGCTAATCAAAAATATCCCATTAATGAAGAAAAGATAAAATTTACTTTGCTCTTGTCTACACTGACATATATGAATGTATGTACTAGACGGTTAGGAGGAGTTTTATTTAGATTTAAAACTGGAAAGAATTAAATCTTTGCAATTTAGTCAGATAATATGAAATATCAGAGTGATAAGAGTCTGAAGTGGTTAGTGCTGATGATAATGTTTGATGTACCTTTATCTTTTTGATCAAAGCCTGTTATCTGACATCCAACACAAGGGTAGTGTGAGTTTATTTTATCTTGATTGACAGCTTGTAAAAGTGATATAGTTTGACAAATAGGAAAACAATATTTTAATTTAAAAAGAGCATTGACAAATGAAAGCATCCATTCAAAGAAGAATTCTTTGATCTATAGCAGTGACATTTACACGTAACACAACTGTTAGAAGTACCGCTTTGAATGTAGCATATGACAAAAATGATAGGAGTTCTTTGCATTTCAGACCATTTTCTACTCAGGATCTCAAAGCATTTTAAGAATGCCGATGTATTGTCTAATATCTGAAAGTAAAGTATTTATGACTGCCATTTCATAAGTGGAGAAACTGAATCACTGGGTATAATATCAAAGTTATGGAAGAGATTTTGAATTAAAAAATAATTACAGATATATCACTAAATGGAAAATTATTTACTGACAGTTGATTGTGCCAGAATAGCTCGGTATACCTATTTGATAAATTACTCTAAACAGAGGAAATACAGTCATTTTGATCTGGACTTCAGTAAAGCATTTGCAATAGTGTTGTGTGGGAAATTTTGAGGTCATGCAGGGAAGAGAAGGATTAGCACAGGAATTATAAGGTGAGTTAACAATTTCTTCAAGGAGAAAGGACAAATTATGGTGAAAAGGAAACAACTTGTGTTGATAAAGTAATTACTGTCCTGTTAGTGAAATTCCTCAGGGAATGATCATCAAATGGCTCTTGTTTTCATATTCTTATTAATGGCAACTGCATAAAAAGTAGGGACATGCTGATGACAGAGAGATGACAGGGAGGTACCATCACTAAAGAGAGGATGGGAATATTTTACAGGACAAATGTGAGTAACAGAAAATTAAATTCAATAGTATAAAATGCAAGAAAGAAGCATTTAGAAACTAAAAAATGTCACCTGTTAAGACAGGATAGTGGAGGCAAGAGTCCTGGTGATATGACAGTGTTACAAGATAAGGCATCTGAGCTGGCTCTAAGAGACAAATAAGACTATAAAATCCAGCTGCAGAATAGAAATGGGAAAACACTGATCCCACAGAGATCTTGGTCAGGACTCCTGCAGGGAACTGAATCTTCTCATCCATGTTCAGAAGAAAATAATGCCATCTGGAAGGGATGAAAAGAAGGCCAACTAGAATGATTAGGGAAATGCAAAGGCTTCTCACTAACAAAAAGCTAAAACAAATGCAAACAAAACCAAAGTGAAAGAGCTTGGTTATGTAGCTTAACAAAAAAAAGTCTGAAAAGAGATCTGACTTCTCCAAATAAATGCACCAGGAAAATGAACACTGGAGAGGAAAAAGAACTGCTTAAACTAAAGGGCAAAGTTAGCAGAAGATATTTATAAACAGACCAGAAATAAGTAGACTAAAATTAGAAGCAAGTTTTTACCAAGAAGTGAGACATCCTTGACCCCGCCGTTCCTGTAAGATTAATTATCATAAAATGATATGAAGTTGTAAACTCGGATCTGTCTATAAAAGGGACCATGTATTAAGACTGGACACCTAAGGCTGGATTCAGTAGTCCAAGATGATGTTTCCAATCTAGCGCTGTCCCTAACACTGACCTCAAAACAGCATTCCTGATAAAATTAGGTAAAAATGAAATGTTTTGCGATTGTAATTCAGGATACTTAGGGTTTTCAAATTATAAAGTCTAATTCATCAACAATCACCAGAGATTAGCTTCAAAATAAAGAAAATTCCTGACAACTATAATTTATAAAATATATTTCATACAGTTATTTCTGACCATGTGATAAAAAATAATATTGAATGGTACATACTGTAGAATCTACACCATCTTTATGGTTAAAAGTATGTGAATCTCAAAGGATACCATTCAGTGCACAATCTCTTTATACTGATTCTCTCTCTATTTAAAGGCACTTCTAGTATTTCTGGAGTGATATAGATCTTCTGCTGAAACTACTCAGCAATAACTGGTCTCAGTGTAATGTTTGTGACTCATTAAAAAACCCTAATTATAGGGTCTTAAAACTTGGCATATAGGTAATTCTTGATATAAAAGCAGCTATCACCTAATGTTATTGTGCTTCTCTGTCTCACTGGCATGCCTGGATGGAATCTTTGAGCTGAATTATCAACTTTACAAATTTGGGAACTGTAGGGGTGCTGAAAGCGAACTTGTTGCACTCCTCTGATTCTGCATGCCCTGCACAACCTAGTCCCAGTTTAAGCAACATCTAGAATTACCTTCCTTCCCATTCCTGAAGAACGGATTAGTCGAGTCCAGAAGAACCTCTCTTCCTCTCTCAAACAATAGAAATCTGATGTGCTAACTACTACATAGAGTGGTAGAGTAAACACCAGACATATTTGTACTAATCCAGTTTCACAGAATCACAGAATGGTTTGGGTTGGAAGGGACCTTAAAGATCATCTAGATCCAACCCCTCTGCCATGGGCAGGGACCAGGTTGCTCAAAGCCTCATCCAGCCTGGCCTTGAGCACCTCCAGGGATGGGGCATAGACGACTCCCCTGGGCAACCTCTTCCAGTGTCTCACCATCTTCACAGTAAAGAATCTCTTCCTGATTTCCAATCTAAATCTACCCTCTTTCAGTTTGAAGTTGTTACCCCATGTCCTATCATTTATCCCTGATAAAGAGTCCCTCCCCATCCTTCCTGTAGGCCCCCTTTAGGTACTGGAAGGCTGCTCTAAGGTCTTCCTGGAGACTTCTCTTCTCCAGGCTGAACAACCCCAACTCTCTCAGCCTGTCCTCATAGCATAGGTGCTCCAGCCCTCTGATCATTTTCATGGCCCTCCGCTGGACCCGTTCCAACAGGTCCATGTCCTTCTTGAGTTGAGGACTCCAGAGCTGGACACACTACTCCAGGTGGAGTCTCATCAGAGTGGAGTAGAGGGGCAGAATCACCTCCCTCGACCTGCTGACCATGCTTCTTTTGATGCAGCCCAGGATGTGGTTGGCTTTCTAGACTGCAAGTGCTCATTGCCTGNGCTGTTTCCTTATAGCAGGTGGATATTTCCCAGGCATGTAAGACATTTTGGCAGCTACATAGTGGAAAGGCAACTCACAGACTGGAAAGCAATCCATTAGTGATATTTATTGGATTTGGAGGGGGGAAAATGTATCTATATATTGTATCCCTATTTGGAAGAAAGAATGTCTATATATCATGGTGATACTTGGATTACTTCCTTTTATGCAAGCGCTTCCATCACAAACAATCTTCCAACTTTCTGTAACTCTAACCATAAGGAGGACAATGTAGCAGTTCCCATAAAAGATATTTCACATGCATTTAGATGCATGGGATTCCTCAAAGTTGCCGGAGGTAAGGATGAAAGGAAGGAAAAAATGTTGATCTCTGATACATTCTCCCTGATATATAACTGTATTAGTTAATCCAGATCAGCACTAACTGCTGCCTTTTGCTTTTCCCTAGATGTCCTTGTCATGCAATCATGTCAGCATTTAATTCTGAGGAAAACTGACACTGGAGTAAATAGTAGAATTACTTTAGAATCATAGAATCA
>VWZL01000363.1:5075-21976 GCA_013396915.1 Stercorarius parasiticus
AGTACTGTGTTCAGTTCTGGGCCCCTCTGTACAAGAGGGACATTGAAGTACTGGAGCGGGTCCAGAGGAGAGCAACCAAGCTGGTGAGGGTTTTGGAGACCAAGCCATATGAGGTGAGGCTGAGGGAGCTGGGCATGTTTAGTTTGGAGAAGAGGAGGCTGAGGGGAGACCTCATTGCCCTCTACAGCTACCTGAAAGGAGGTTGTAGAGAAGTGGGTGTTGGCCTCTTCTCCCAGGTGAATAATGACAGGACCAGAGGAAATGGTCTGAAGTTGCGGCAGGGGAGGTTTAGGTTAGATCTTAGGAAGAATTCCTTTCCTGAAAGAGTGGTCAGGCACTGGAACAGCCTGCCCAGGGAGGTGGTTGAGTCACCATCCCTAGAGGTATTTAAGAAACGTGTAGATTTGGCACTTCAGGGCATGCACTAGTGGCAGAGATTGTAGCGGGTTTTTGTGTGTGTGTATGGTTGGTCTCAATGATCTCAAAGGTCCTTTCCAACCATGAAGATTCTATGATTCTATGAGTAGTTGGACTAACAGTAAATTCTTGGCTTCATATATGAGTTTTTTTTCTATTTGTCGATAGCAAGATTTTTAGTTTAACATTTTAGGTACATAGCAAGACATTGTGATTATTGTCTTTAGATTATACAGTAAATAGGTCCAATTGAGGTTCATCATAACATAAAATTATGTACCTCTTCCGCTGTTGTATTTCAAAGATCAGTGTTGAATTTTAGCTACTTCCTGCCATTTGCAGGGCTTGTTCCATAAAACTTATTAACTCTGATTAGATGTGTTTGTGAGCCGGACAGCTCTTTTAATGTTATTTGAACACCTCATGGAAATGTACATTCAGGAAATGGACAAGTGTGTGAAAGTGTAGAAGGAAAGAAATGTCATTTTTAAAAGTTTTGGAACGATGAAATGCTAAGAGTTTCCATTAAGCAGAAGAAGGTTCCCAGAGCGATAGAAAACCATTTTTTTTAACAATACTAGAAGATGGACTGCCAGATTTGCCAGCTGAGCATTTGCACCTGGCTGACAATATGTTGATGCAGATGGCAGTTAATGCAACATTTGGCCATGTTACACATTGGCTGTAATAAAATATTTTTCTTTGGGCATCAAGTTAATATTTTAGCTTCATTACATTTAGGATAAAGTCCATAATGTTAAAGAAATTAATTGACATAAAAGATCCATCTCTGCACATCTTTCCTTTACTGGTGATCACAAAGAATTCATCATCCATCAAAATGGATGGATGGAAATATTTGTCAAATATTGGATATTATTCCAAATAATGGAAATTATTTGACTAAGGCTGCTAAGGATGACTAACTCGCATACGAGGACAGCCTTTGTGTTCCATAAAATTTATTTATTAAATTATTATAAAATAGACAGGAAACCAACAGAGCTGTAGGTTTTAGTTCTATTTTCTTTTTTCTAATTGTAATAGGTGTCGCTAGGATGGAGTTAAATTTCTTCGTAGCAGGCTGTGTAGTGCTGTGTTTTAGATTTATGACCAAAATGGTGTTGATAACAAATCAATGTTTTATCTATTGCTGAACAGGGTTTGCAGAGCACCAAGGCTTTTTCTGCTTCTTACTCCGCCCTCTCCCCGCTCCCCTCCGCCCCCATGGAGTAGGCTGGGGTAGGCAAGAGGTTGGGAGGGGACACAGCTGTGACAGCTGACCACAACTGAACAAAGGGATATTCCAAACTGCATAACAGTAGTAAAACTCTGTGTATCTGTATGTGTGTCAGGTAGGAAGTGGTTGACTTCGCACCACTTCTTTTTTTTTTTTTTCTTCAATTATAAAGCTGCCTTTTTCTTGACCCATTATTTTTTTGTGCTTTTGCCCCTCTGATTGTCTCCTCCTGTCCTGCTAGATGAGGGGAGAGTGAGGGAGGGGCTGTCAGTTATTGGGGGTCAACCCACCACACTCATCTTTTAATCTTTTCATATTTGCTGTCCACCAATGTATGCAAATACGTTATTCTTCTGTATATTATTTTAATAAGCTTGTCTGTTTTCTTTTAATTTTTAATTTTACTATGGTTGTATTAACTCTAAGCTTACCATACTTTAACACATTTTCATGTCAGGTCAGCTCCATGTTTGTAATTGGTCCAGTTCTCTAAGGCCTTAAATTCAACATAAAATTATCTGCTGTTTACCAACCGTGGTTTACACAAGTGTCTGAAATTTCTGAAACGTCACCTACATACGGTAACAACTTAGTGGTCCTCCTGGAGAGTAACTTAGCCTTCTCTTTCTTATGTAGCTTCCTCTTCTGAAATAAACCCAGTGGATGCATAACACACAGTGCCAGTTGTTTGACAACTGTTTCATACGTCAGATGTAAGATGAATCTTCTTTTACAAACTGCTTCCCATGTCAACAGACAAGAACGTCTATAAATCAGGTCTCAGCTTTGCAATAAAAAAATCACCAAAGAAGTGCTCATTTTCTTGAGATTCTCGGACTTATTCTAGTTTGACAGGCGAGGCAGTGTGTATTGGTAATTGGATGAAAAGTTTGAGGAGGCTAAGAATGAAAGCAATGGATTCTCAGTCTGTTTGCAGATAATTTATTGGCTATTTTTCTCCCTCAGGAAAATGTTTTGATAAGAAATTAATACTCAATTGAAAATGAAATGGAAACTTCTCAGGAGAATTCTACTTAAGCTTTAATTAAGATAGTTTCAAAGAGGTAAAAAAGAGTCCATAAAAATGTGTTGAAATAAGAAAATATATAAATATGCAAAAGCTGTGAAAAAAGGATTTAAATATGCAATTTTTCACATTCCATGTAAAAAATCTAATCAATAAGCTACTATTTACATTATAGTGAGTCTGTTTTATATTTCATAAGATTCTTAAGAACAGGTTTCTCCTTGGTGGAGAAAGGAAATAGCTGTGAACTCCCCAAAACTTATGAACTTTGTTCGCAGACGACATCAAACTAGGTGGGAGTGTTGATCTGCTTGAGGGTAGGAAGGCTCTCCAGAGGGACCTTTACAGGCTGGATCGATGGGCCAAGGCCAATGGTATGAGGTTTAATAAGGCCAAGTGCCGGGTCCTGCATTTTGGTCACAACAACCCCAAGCAACGCTACAGGCTTGGGGAAGAGTGGCTAGAAAGCTGCCCAGCAGAAAAGGACCTGGNGGCCTCTTCTCCCAAGTGAATAATGACAGGACCAGAGGAAATGGTCTGAAGTTGCGGCAGGGGAGGTTTAGGTTAGATCTTAGGAAGAATTCCTTTCCTGAAAGAGTGGTCAGGCACTGGAACAGCCTGCCCAGGGAGGTGGTTGAGTCACCATCCCTAGAGGTATTTAAGAAACGTGTAGATTTGGCACTTCAGGGCATGCTGTAGTGGCAAAGGTTGTAGGGGTTTTTTTTTTGTGTGTGTGTATGGTTGGTCTCAATGATCTCGAAGGTCCTTTCCAACCATGAAGATTCTATGATTCTATGATTCTATGAGTGTGTAGAAAAGTAATTTCTGAACAAATGATGTTGCATGCCTCCAATAGGACCTGTTTGGAAATGCTTTCCAGGAGGATTATCTCCACCTTCTTCCCAGGGACTGAGGTGACACTTACTGGCCTGTAGCTCCCTGGCTCTTCCTTCTTGCCCTTCTCGAAGTCAGGAGTGATGTTTGCATTCTCCTGAATCCCTCTTCTCTCTAGGGCCATACCTCATAGGATTTTTCCAAGCAGATCTATGAAGACGCTAAAGTCCTCTTTCCCAAAATTCAGGGCTATGTTCCTGCTTTTTGTACTGCTCCCTCCTATTAGGACCCTGAACTCCACCATCTCATTGTGTCCATATAGTATATCATGAATAGCATGTATACATACTATGTATTTACCTGTTTTGAGTTTCATTCATTTATTTATTATTAAACCAATTTTTTAAATGGAATAATTAAATATTTTTTCCTTCATTTTTATTCATTGAATTAGTATCCATCCATCTTTATGTGTTTAATTCAGCTGTTATTTAGATCTTTAAGGCTTCAACAGAATCTGCAATATTCCTAGAACTGAAGTATTCAAATGTGAGCTGTGATGAATCAGCAAAGTTTCATAACAAACTCTTTATTTTTTTTCAGAAAGAAAGAAGTAATTGGAAGAGGATAATCTAAATGAAAATGGGAAAGTATCTTCGATTATCTAGTAGTTGGTGCTGGAAATACCATAAATAGCCTAATAATAAACTAAGTTGGAAAATTGTTATCAGAGATAGGACAGACATTTCTAAGCAGTTTAGAATTCAGAACCACCCATTTTATTTGGTTATATTGAGGCATATAATAGTGAAATTAAAATAAAAAATTCCCTTCTGTCACAACTTAGTTTTTCCATATTTCTCCATATGACTGTTTAATACTGAAAATATAAAAATCTACATGTGTTAGACTAAATAAAGTCACTTATGTCTTCTAATATCCAATTGACTTCTTTTTTCCCCTAAGACTACATGGAATGTGGAAATCCTGGACTGATTGATTTCTATTAACACTTACCACTGGTATCGATGGAATTAAGATTTGAACTTAGTCTGTTAAGTCTAAAGTTGCAATTAAACACCAAGTCACCTAGACAATGGGCTTGTACTAAAAACATAAATGATAATGAAGTGATAATTAAGAGATTCCTTAGATATTATAAAAGCGAGATTATTGTTGCAATCAATAACTAGGTTAGTCACACAATGAAAATACTTACAAAGCATCTTGAAAAATATAATAAAAAGAAAATTCTGGAAGGTTTTCCTCTCACTTCAGCATTGTTTGTTGCTTTTCTTTAATGCTTAGAAGAGAGGTAAGATATATGCCAAAAAACTAAGTAGCCAAAAGGTTTCCATATTATGTCTGAATTGTGAAAACAGTGTTGTATCTCTCTAATACTTGATGCTGAGAAATATATAAAGCAAGGTTTTTATACATTACAGTTGCAAACTTCTAATTTCTAACCAAAGGAAGCTGACTACTTAGAAAAAATGACCTTATACATCTTTCACACCATGGTCTTCTATTTCCTCTTAGCTAGCAATTCCTTTATATGTAACAGAAAATAGCCTCTAAAAGATACAATCAAGTTTTCATCTTTTTTTTTTTATTACTTTTATTTTTAAGCATTGAGCATGCAAGAAAAACTTATTCTCCATATAAACAGATTATCTTTTAGAGGACACGTGCTATGGTCCATAGAAGTGCTTATTCTTCTTATTAAAAGAAATTTCATTAGATACGTTTAATTCTCTCTCCTCATACGGAAAGAATTAAGGGATTGGCAATAGAAGGTCAAGTGTCTAAGTACAATTTCTCTATCCACTACTGTTTCTCTGGATGGATGTCTTCCAGCCATTCAATATGTGTAGAAGAGGAATCCAACATTCTGCTTAATGTGTTTCTTTGTAAATAAAAACTTTGTCATAACTGTTCTGAGATTCAAAAGCTAATCTTGTTTTCTCCTGCATATCTTACCAAGCCTGATGGAAAATATTTCTCCCTATTATGTTAATGTAAATTAACTACAATGAGATCAGTGCAATTACTGCAAGTCCAGTAAAAATTAGAACCGATTATACTTCAAAAAATGTTTGTAATTTTTGTTTGGCAAAAGCTTGAACTTCATTCTATTCATTATTAGCCAGTACGTTATTGTTATAACCATAAGGAGATTCATTTTTTTTCCTGTCGTTTCACTTATTTTCAACTTCAAGAGGAACATTTTTCAAGTGTTAGTCACTGAAGAAAATAAAATATGAAAAAACTTAAATATGTGAAAAGTACTAAAATACAGAAAGCCATAAAAAAATTTATCCTGAAATCCTACACTTCAGGCTGTACAGACACGAAGAGTAGAAGACACATGAATATCTTTCACTGACAAAAATACATCTGGAAAAAAACAGTAGTTGTATTAAGTAAATATATGCAAATATATATATTTATATATAAATTTAAAAAACACCTTCTTTGATTCAACAATTTTTCTAAGGTTTCAGATCTCATAGACTTCCTTTCAAGAAGTAGTGACAGATTGGAGCATCTTTGATATGTCTGTTTATTTGCAAAAACAAATAAATGTGCAGGGAGGAGGGAGTGTCAGATGGCAAGGACAAGATTAAACTTTTTGCATTCCCTAGTAAATTGAGAAGTTCACACCCTAGACTTTATTTTGTGCTGTCCATTCTTTCTTTTCCTGATGGATAGATCTTAAATCTACTGAAATATTTGTCTTTATCTCTGATGTTGTACATCTAGTCAAACAAATTTTTACCTAAACAAAGGTCTTATGAATCTTGTTTTCCAGGATACCTCATTTCTAAAAACTTGCTTCTTCTATTTAGCTATGCATACACATTGGGTGTTTCAACATGGTTTAGACAGTTTTTGGCAGGAACAACTACCATACTGTCAGGGCCTGTATTGTCCTTTTAGTTCAGAACTTCACAAATAGGAGTGATTAGAGGTGCTAGTTACTATGAATTTATCAACTTTTTAAACACTTCTTACTTTCTTGGAACTTCAGCACAAATAAAATATGCAGTATTTTTCAGTACCGAGTATTCCTAGCATTTTTCCTACATTATTCCAGACTGTTTATAAACTACTTATAAAAATGAGACTGGTGAAACTATATTGTTTGGATCGCTACTTTTTGAGTATGTTAATTAGTATCTACAATGTTGTCAAAGATACTTGAAATTTAACAATGAATGTTGACTTCATGTCAAATATTTTTCTAGCTTTAAAAACTAAAAAAAAAGTTAAATGCTAATGAAAGATCACAGTGACTTCCTTTTATGCTTTGCTGGCACTCAAGAACCAGGCAGGGAGAAGAAAGCTTTCCGATTCAAATATAATGGAAGTAAAAAGACCACAGGACACTGAAAAA
Organism: Stercorarius parasiticus; assembly: GCA_013396915.1. Classification (NCBI taxonomy): domain Eukaryota; kingdom Metazoa; phylum Chordata; class Aves; order Charadriiformes; family Stercorariidae; genus Stercorarius; species Stercorarius parasiticus. The sequence goes on from VWZL01000363.1 coordinate 11,991, forward strand.
ATAAGAAGAACAAGATGCTTGTGGTTGTGTATACAGAAAGGAGTTGGGTAACGTTGAACTTATTGTTAAAAACACCAGGAATTCTTAGGAGAGAACAAACTCAACACAGTTATTTCAAGAGACTGGGATTGGGGGTTGAGGCTAGAAGGAAACAGAACTGGAAACATGAGCAAGCAGGAGCTAGATGGATTGTTGGAGGGACTACAGATGCTAACAATTTCTCTTAACACCCTTCTCACACACACAGCCTGAAGCAACTGACCTTAGGAACCAGAAGAGTCATGAAAGGCTGAGTATTATAACAGGAAAAAATGGTAGGAACTCAGATTTATTTATATAATAAAAACATATATTTATTTGATCCAGGCCCTAGTGTTTCAACGTATTTATGTAATAAATTTACCTATATTATTACTATTAATGAGATTTTGTATGGAAGCATCTTTTTCTTTGATAATTAGATCTGAACTGATAATGACTGTAGGATTAAGCTGTTGATATTCAATTATATTAACAATAAATTGTTGGCTTGATAAATAGGGTTTGTTTTCCCTTGACTGTAAACAAGATCTTGAGTAAAACGAATACCTTAAAATATTGCTAAACGGATTTGTAGCAGTAAGTACTTGTGTGTGAGGAACACATGAAAAATGGGCTAATAATTTATTGCTTATTACCTCTTTCTTGTTAGTTTGTTCCTACTTGATTTTTCCCCTGTTTTTTATTGAAAAGTATAGCTCGGATTCATTCAGTGAGACAAAGAGGCCCTTTGGGAGCTAGAGAGCTTTTTTTTTCCCCCATGGTGGAAAATGTTGATAAGGTCTATATACTGAGGTTTTGCATATGCATTTCTATGTAAATCACAACTCTCTTCTACCACCCTTCTCTACACTACTGTTGTATTCCTGCTATTTCTGTCTACAAGACTATTCTTTGAAGTCTATTGCATTTAAAGCTATAAAGTATACTCTCAAAATCAATCTAGATACTTCTCTGGATCATTCTGGAAACTGGGTAAGGAGTGAGAAGAGACAAAAACTACCCCCTCTAGATGTATCAAGTGCTGCTGCTATGGAACTAATGATCTAGCTAAATGCATTAGTAATTGCAAATCTGAAGAAAAACCTTGAAGACATATTCAGTATTTATGTTTATTTCAGGATGTTTCAGGAGATGATAAAGAGTTGTGTTACAATTGGAACAAAAATTGGCAGAAAGCTGGAAGCATTTCAAAGAACTTGTGCACTCAGACATGTTCTAGCAGGATGCATTAAAGTTTTGTTTTCTATTTCTTTATATAATAGATCGACTGAAAGAAAGAGAAACAACTGTGTAACAGAAATATGACAGTCCTCTGCAAACACAGTTAGTACAACAGCTGATGCAGGAATCATCCTTCACTTTCAGTGCTTGCATTTTTAAAATGTCTAGGTAAGCTACCACATTTGGAATAGGCTAAATATGGTTTCTAACTATCTTACTTTGGAGGAATTACTTTTTTTTTCCCCCACCTTTTTTAATGACAAATATGGACATGCCCAGACTGGAGAGAAGTTGAGTTCTTTTCTCTACTGACGCCTCCCCTCCTCAGGTGACAGTAGAAAACCATTTACCTCATGTTTATAAGTCTCTTCATATTCTACTCTTCATACATGAGCCACAGCTTCTCATGCTGCCAGGGGTAAAACAACACATTTACTTGGAAAAGCAAACTGCAGAGTCTGCTATGCTGGATACATGATATAAAGCAGTGTTGCCTTTCAATGACAGTTGCAAGGTTTCCATGAGACCTAGTAAAGAGAGACCAAGATGAGGTTAATTTCAAAGGAAAAATTTCTGTGCTAATATAAATTTGAGCAACTGCAAAGATTCCATTGGAGGTGAATTCTCCACTGAAATCCTACTTACACATGGCAAGATCCCACAGAAGAGAAACTGATGTCTAAGCTAAAATCTGCACTCAAGAGAATTTAAATAGCTCAGCAAAAGGAAAACCATTTAGTAGTGTTTAATTCCTCACATGGTTCAGGCCAGAGATTATTCCCAAGCTAGGTTGGTTGTGATAATCCTGTTTTAGAGGTTAAGAGATTTCAATAGTATGGATAAGGTCTATTCGGTGTCCTTTTTTGAAAGAGAGATATTCTGGAATTGGCTGTAAGACATAGCTGCTATGATATATTTACATACGTGTCTTACATGTTATTTTCTAACCTCATCATCTCCACTCTCTTCTGATAATAAAACCTACACAATCAAAATCCAATTTTATTTTAATTTGAAGGAGAAAGAAGAGGACTTGGTTGTGACATATTTATTGTAGATATTTGCAGGTATACAAAAATGTATTTTTGAAACATTTTAGAGAACTTGGCTCACAATAGATCAAATTCACGTAGGGTGCAGTACATGATGAATTTGCTGATTAGCTCATCAAAATGTGTCATGATTAATCTCTCTTAGGAGAGACCATGCAGTTGATTCAGTTCATAGATATGCAATTTGAGATGCCTTAAGATATTTCAGGCATCTGTGTGGGAGTGGTTTATCTGACACAAAATCTATGAGAGAACCTTGCCCTTTTGGACCACTGTGTAGTTATGGAAAAAAAACACCCAGAAAATAGAAATACTTCTCACTTCCATAAAAAAAACCGTTTATGCAAGAATCTTAAACAGTTGCAAACGTTAATTAACTAATCAACCAGTTCTTGCACACTTTTCATCTACCCACTAGTCAATGCTCTCTCCTAGACTGAGTAATTTGGGGATTTTTGTAAATTCCTTTCAAGTCCCCATAGCAGGATTCTGATGACAGTTACTCAGATATATATTGAAAGGAGTTCCATTGACATTTACACATTTATTTCATTTAATGGCTCATTTGTGTGCTTTTGACATTTATGCTGAGCAATGAGACAGGGAAAAGACAGAGTCACAGTATGGCAGTCCACACTGTGCAGCTGCACTGCATAAAAAGCTAAGTTACTAACATTAATTATTTTTATGAAGAAAGAAGCTTGTCCTCTGACAGTTACGTTAATATGTAGCTTAGACACAGACACAGGCAAAAAAGAAACTGAGAGAATACAAAAAATTTTCCTGAGCCAAAACTGAATGAAGTCAGCAAACGAAGATTATCTTTCCCTTTATAAAATTGTTTTTATAAGGATTTACAAAAGCTACAGAGATGGGTTTCTTACAGCTCATTGCATTTTCAAGACATTTGGGAACAGGTTTTGAGATTCTCGGCCATATTTGCAAAACATTAACTTAATTTGCATGTAATCAAACATGTAATCAAAATAGCTGTCCATAAGATACTTATACTAGGAGAGACTCAAAAGTAGGTTCACAAACTTTTCTGAAATTCCTGAATTATAGGAATTATAATTCCTGAAAAAAGTGACACTATTTAAACGAATTTTGCCCTAAGTAGGGTTGTGAATAGGAAAGAAAAATGATCATATAATAAGAGATACTGTAGATTAATTTAGGCCTCCCAGATCCTAAAAATTGAGATTAACATAGAGACTTGGCCCCAGAAGTATACGTCATGGAAATGCAACATTGCATTGAACATTTTGTTACTGAAAATATAAAATGTACAGGGAGCACACATAGAGCTAGGAATTTATTAGTGTAATTAAAGTCTTAACAGAATAGTCAAAATACAAGAAGCAGTTATTATTAGCCCAATTATAACAACACTAGCACTCATAGTCTGATTATCTAATAAACGCATTAAAAGCCTCAATAATATGCTGGCTTAAATTGTTACATGAACTTTCCTAGTATCTGCATGTTTTATTTGATGTGTTTCCTGTCTGGACCCTAGATCCAGTGTCTCCAGAGTGCATTCCCCTTGGGTGTTAGGCTTTGTTTCTACATAGTCTTCCAACAGGATACTGATTGAACTATTCAGCTAGGAAAGGCATGAGTCCTAGGTTCTCTACACTATATATACAGGCAGAAATTAGTAACAATCAGATATAAAATGCAAGTAAGAATATTAAAGGTTCCCAGACCACCCAGACAGGTTCTTTTGTTGGATCTGTCATAAATAACTTTCTCTGGAGCTATTCAGAGTTTCTGCTCCTCTAATAGCTGAATAAAGAAATTAATTTTTTTTTTCTTATGCTCTGTTCCCTCCTTCTTCTTTTTCCCCCACATTCAGGATAATAACAATAGTTTTGCACCAAAAATTTAGGTGCATCTACAGCCAAGTCACTACCAAGTTACAAGTAATTTCACTGTGCCCTGGCTAGGGAGTTATCCTGGAGGTATATTATTCAAAATTGCTTTTATTCTTAATGAGAGACAGTCCTCAGTTTTACTGTCTGGCTTGCAATTCCATTCTGTCCATTTGCTACAGCTTCATCATTCCACTTTTATTTTGTATTTTTGTTTTTCAGCATTTCTACAACTGCAAAACTCTGTAGGAAGACATTAGCTAAGCGTTTTCTCTTATGTAGTACTTCTGTGTTATGACAAACTGAGTAAGTCAATGCAAATGAAATTTTTGGGGTTTTTTTTTGTTTATTTCCTTGGTATTTTTTTGGTTAAGAAAACAGCAGAAATAGCTAGAGTTGGTGAGTAAATAGTATTTCTAGGTGAAGTAGGAGAGGAGTCCTTTATCTCTTATATACATTCACTGATATTTTTAAAGAAGTCGTCTCAGACTTTCTGAAATGTGCTCTTCCAATCAGAACTGCCATCTTAGGGTTACAACTTTTGGCATAAACATAGGTAAGTCATATAAGAGTGCATGTGCACTCTTGATGCAGCATCATTATACATACATATAGAAATATATACTATTTCTGTAAAGATTAAATTTATTCTATTTTGTTTTTCTGTTTGTTGGCTCAAAACTTCTCCCACTTTAAGTGTCTTAGGATCTTAACCTCTGTTAGCTCCAGGGAAAATTGCTGAAGTTTCCTTTTGTTATAAATGTCCACTGATGTTTGTCAGAATTAATATGGTTGTAGTCTAATACACAACCAGTGTGGTAAACTATCTGTCATATATCTTAAAATTCCAAAGAAACTGAAGGTTTCTCAGAAACCTCGGGCAGAGAAGCTTGTGAGGTGAGACTGTGTGCTATCTGTTCTATCTCACAATTTAAAACAGGATCTGTATGTTATGGACTGCTCAAACATCTTTTGCAGCTCTGACCCTGTTTCTGTCAGCTCTCACACAAGGCAATATTTCAGAGAGACTTTGGTTAAGCAGTCTTTTATTTGTATTTCTTAGTGCCTTTGCTACAGACAGCATTCCCAAGTCCGAGCGTAGAGTCCCTTTATTTAGTTAGGACTAAGAGGGAGAGCCTTCTTCCTGTTGCTAAACTCAGTTAATCTGAACCAGTTGTCTATAAAAGGATTTTGTGTATGTGTCCACAAGATTTTCTTTGTGTAAACAAAGAGAATCTGTGCATATTTATGTTTCTATTATGTGCTAGTTTTTGCTTGGTGCAGAAAAACTGAGGTGAAAACATTTTTCAGAAGGCACCAACAGCCATCATGCTATCTTTCCAGACAGTCATCAGAAAGGATCCCAGAAATGAATTTTTTGTTCTCATAAAATATAATAATTTTAGATGTGTTAGTTGGACTGGATATCTTGCTTCATTGCCAGCTGAAAAATCAATCCCGAGTACACTCAGGCACACATGGATGAGCAACTGAGCAGCTCTCCCTGCAGCATGGAAAAAGGGAAAAGGACCATTATTACCCTTCACCTTATTTTGTTATGATAACACATGCTACCAGATCAATGGGTGATATTGGCAGCATTCTACATTACAGAACTTTGTAATAGAACCAGAGGGTTTGAATGATCTGACCATTTCAGTTGATCATGAATGAGAGAGAAACTATTTTTAAATAAGCTCAGCAAAGAATAAGATTTTTACTTAAAAATTAGAAGAAGTCAAGAGAGAAATGAACTGCATAAACGTGGGGACCGAGTTGGGTGAAAAACCTGGGAAACAAATAGAGAAGAAAAAACAGTATGAATAAAAAAAAAAATAAATTGGTATTTAGTTTCCTTAAATTCTCCCCTAGATTTGAAATGATAGGTAAGAACCAGTTCTGAGCAAACACTGACACATTGTAGGACATGAGCTAATAATAAAAATTCATAGATATCATACAGAATTATTCTTTTATTCATGCATAGTATTCTTGCTCCATTGTATTAGCATTCTGGTTTCTGCTAGGTTCCCATGAAACAGCTATATATGAATGACTGAAAAACTTAAAAGTTAACTGAATACAGAACCAAATTAAAAACTCATCCTAAGAAAGTCAGAGATTTTGTATTTTAAAGAGAAGGAAGCTCCTTATATCCCTTATACTTTCTATTTTTTCTTGGATCTTTCTGATATTACTTTTCCTATAAAGTATGCTTTATGTATACAGTGTCTCTCATATATTCAATTTTTAGATATCTCAATTACTTTGTAATAGATACTTGTATTTTTATTTTTTCTTTTCCCTTTGATCTCTAAGAAAATTTGATCTCACCATAGGACAAGAAAATAAACTACATCAACTCTACAGAGACCTTCAATCTCTACTTTTATGGATTGCTAATTCTTTCTTACAAAGATGAACAAAATAGGACAGAATTTTAAATAAATGTTTTAGTGATATTTATTTAAGATTCTTTTCCAGTTGGTTTTTGTTTTGTTTTGGGGGACAGTGGGGTTTTTATTGTTTTTGGGAGGAATTTTTTTTGTTTCCCCACGATAAAACCTAAAGCTGTCTAGTCTTATGTTTTATTGTGAGTTTTACATGATCAGCTGGAGTCTCAGTCTGTGCTATGATTTTGCTAAGATGTTTGTATCTTAAAGATTCCCTGGCTGTACTATTTACAACAGTGTCCTGGTTTGGGGTGGAGCAACACCCATTTTCTTCCCAGTGAGAGGCCCTTGCTCACACTTGTTGCCGTGGTAACCAGGTCAGCTGACTCGGGTGTTTACCCTGTGGAAGGGTTACACCTGTGGACAGGTCAGGTGACCCAAACTGACCAATCGGGTGTTCCATCCCATCTGCCATGCTCAGTGTAAAAGCTGAGGGATCAAAGGAGTCAGGTTGGCTCTTCCTCTTTGGGTCTTTTTTAGTGGGCTTGTTGTCTTCAACTCTTTGTGTTGCCACTTCTCCAAGAACTTTTCTTCAGTGGACTGCTTCTTTGGTGGCTCTTTTTCTTCAATGTCTGATGTTTGAGGAGGACCCCGTCAGCTTATCTGCCTTTTGATCCCAGTCAGTGTGTTCCAGTTCCCATTTGCCACCGAGTCCAGAACTTTCACAGTGCCTACCAGTGGCATCTCCTTGGGAGCTTGGTATGGTTTTGTGTATATTTGTATATATTGTATCTATTTCATTATATCCTTTTTTAATTTTATTATTAATTTTTCACTGAAGTAGTTTATTTTTTTTCTGAACTCATAAGTTCCTTTATCTTTCTTCTTCCTCTCCTTGGAGCAAGAGGGAGACCATCTGTCATCTTGTCATTGGCCANGGGACCCAACCTGACCAATGGGGTGTTCCATCCCATCTGCCATGCTCAGTGTAAAAGCTGAGGGATCAAAGGAGTCAGGTTGGCTCTTTGGGTCTTTTTTAGTGGGCTTGTTGTCTTCAACTCTTTGTGTTGCCACTTCTCCAAGAACTTTTCTTCAGTGGACTGCTTCTTTGGTGGCTCTTTTTCTTCAATGTCTGATGTTTGAGGAGGACCCCGTCAGCTTATCTGCCTTTTGATCCCAGTCAGTGTGTTCCAGTTCCCATTTGCCACCGAGTCCAGAACTTTCACAGTGCCTACCAGTGGCATCTCCTTGGGAGCTTGGTATGGTTTTGTGTATATTTGTATATATTGTATCTATTTCATTATATCCTTTTTTAATTTTATTATTAATTTTTCACTGAAGTAGTTTATTTTTTTTCTGAACTCATAAGTTCCTTTATCTTTCTTCTTCCTCTCCTTGGAGCAAGAGGGAGACCATCTGTCATCTTGTCATTGGCCAACCTGGCCAAAACTGTGACAGACTTCAATATGTGTTTAAAGTAGAATATTCTATTTGTTGGTTCAATTCACAAAAAAATAATATGGACTTTAGTTTTTTTATTAAGATGATAATTACTGTGTAAACTGTCTTATAGTTCTTCTAATACAAAATGTATCTCTTTAACACAGTCTAATATTAACTTTCATGTTAGTGCCCATCTCTAGTTGCATGGTAATGATCATTCTTACTCAAGCAGCATCAATAATAAAATATAAACTTTCATGCAAATCTGCTAGACTCATTCCAAATGTTTCTGACTAAAAGGGCTTAGTAAGTATAAATCAGAGTTTTTATTTATACTGTAACACAAAAAAAATTTAAAGAGCAATAGAAAACAACCTGACATAAACACCTGCTGTAAAATATCCTGTGTAAATATTAAAGACCATTTAGCTTAAAGGTTTGTTACAACCATCCTGCATGAGCATTTGCTATATAAACCTAATGCATAATATATCTAGAACTCACCTAGGATGTAGGCATGAGAATGTGTCATGGGGAGCAATTCTGGTTTGAGAATTTTTTCCCTATTTTTTGAATGCTAAGTAAACAAGGCTTGACAAACTGACCATAGTTTAGAGAAAAAATAATTTTGAATAGAAAAAGAAAGGCAAAAAGGGCCAGCCTTGTCCTGAGGTGCATCAAGCACAGCGTAGCTAGCTGGTCAAGGGAGGTGATTGTCCCCTGGTGCCGACCCACCTCAAGTATTATGTGCAGTTATGGACACCTCAATATAAGAACATTAGAGTGTGTCCAGAGGCGGTTGACCATGATAGTGAAAGGTCTTGAGGGCAAGACTTACAAGGAGCAGCTGAGGTCACTTGGCTTGTTCAGCTTGAAGAAGAGAAGGCTGAGTGGTGACCTTATTGCAGTCTACAGTTTCCTCAAGGTGGGCAGTGGGGAGGGAGGTGCTGATCTCCTCTCTCTGGTGACCAGCAATCGCACACAAGGAAATTGAATGGAGCTGTGTCAGGGGAAGTTCAGATTCAACAAGACAAAAAGGTTCTTCACTGAGAGGGTGATCAGTCACTGGAACAGGGTCCGCAGGGAACTGGTCACAGCACTAAGCCTGTTGGAGTTCAAGGTGCATCTGGATGATGCTCTGATTCATATGATTTAGTTTTAGGTGGTCCTGCAAGGAGTTGGACTCAATGATCCTTAAGGGTCCCTTCCAACTCAAGATATTCTATGATTATATGTTTCTAAGTGAAGGAAAGCTTTCTATTATGCTGCATGAGATGCTAGTCAAACTGTGCAATTTCTATGTACATGTGTACAAAGTTCTTATCAGTTACAGTCATTCATTCTGGACAATATTTGTGCTCGACAAACATTTGACCTGTCCTCTATATTAAGCTACTATAACTTTAAAAGTATTTTAATTATTCAGTAAGATATGCATGAATGGGGAGCTCCTGGACACACGGACACAAAAAAAAAACTTTATAAGGAGTGGAAGAAAGGACAGCTAGAATGGGGGGCATATAAGGAAGCTGTCCGAACAGCAGGAGACCTGGTGAGGAAAGCTAAAGCTCAGTTAGAATTAAATCTAGCCAAGGAGATCAAGGGAAACAGCAAAAATTTCTATAGGTACATTAATGGTAAGAAGAAGACCAGGGAGGGTGTGAGCCCCCTCAGAAAGGAAACGGGGGAGCTGGTGACAAGTGATATGGAGAAGGCCGAGATTCTCAACAACATCTTTTCCTCAGTCTTCACTGGCAAGGGCTCCAGCCACACTCCCAGAGTCACAGAAGACAATGGCAGGGGTTGGACAGAACTGCCCCTTGTAAGTGAAGATCAGGTTCGTGACCATCTGATGAACCTGAAAGTGAACAAGTCCACGGGACCTGATGGGATACACCCACGGGTACTGAAGAAACTGGCAGATGCTAAACCGCTCTCTATTATATTCCAAAAGTCATGGC